>WJFA01002438.1:0-15983 GCA_009870155.1 Pseudobourletiella spinata | reverse complement strand
ATGCCGGCATTATGATTTTCCTCACTTTTATCCACAGCCTTGGGAAAATGGCATAGAACCGGGTAGGCTCTTGCTTCAAGATACTCTATGATACGAACAAACTAAACTAATAGTGCCTATAGCATTGAATCCATCTTACTCTGCCATGCCATGGCTCCATGTCCTTTGGAAGACGAGAAAGGAGGGTGGGTAAAAAATGATTTGAAAAAATAGGTTTTAAGGAATCACGCAAGGAGTCGAGCAAGTGAGAGAGAGAGAGAGAGGAGAACGAATGAAAAAGGGATGTGGAGAGATCCTCCACGGTTGCCTTTAGATTTCCCTATCCACGAAAGATTCTACATTGTGGAGCTGCCTGAGCTGACATCCTCAATGTGTGTACGTATGTATACGTACGTATGAGTGAGCGCTCCTCATACGCCTCAGTGTCTGGTAGCTCGTACCCCGTGGACTATATTGTACACATAATGTGAATTGTAATGCAAGGTAATGGGCTTATGCTCCATTCTATCTCTCTCTCCACCATCACAACAGAAATTACGGAGGAGTTCAGTTTTATTCACATTATCATCATCACCATCATCATCATCATCATCATCATCAGGTATAGTGAAGACCGTGGAGGAAGAGAGAGAGAGAGAGAGACGGCCGTGGATGGTGAGTACCTACATGAATCTGTCTTCATACCTTTTGCCTCACCTTGCTGCCTCTACTCCGTTGTATCTCACTGTGAGTGAGTACCCATAGGATGTGTCGGCTGGCTGGCTGGTGGTGGTGGTGGTGTGCTGGTGGAAAAAGTGCAGAGAATTTCCTATTCGACGCACAGGCCAGTCATTCTCATTCGTAGCCCAGCTCTCATCCCTCACGGATTGTTTCTCACTAGTACAGGCAGGAGACTGGGACGACGACGACGACGACGACCACTAGGAGCACAACTACCACCGGCCCAACATTTACCTGTAAATCCCTCGTACCCTCTACTCTGTCTCTGTCTTCACTCCCAGTCAGACCCAGAATTTTACCTGCTCTCCAAGAGCACCACTGTTGCTGCTACGTCTACTACTACTACTACCACTACAAAACAGCTCGCCCTGCACAAGAAAAATTACTCACTTGCCAACAAATTCTAAAGTATAATATATATCTCGAACAGACAAAAACAGAGAGTCTACTACTACACATCTCCCCTCACCAGTTGCCGCCTTGATTACCCCAAGGAGAGAGAGATAAAGAGAGAGAGAGAGAGTAAGAGTCAGAGCTGAGAGCGGGCCTGTCTTAAAAAGCATACCTATTGAGAGAGGGAGTTTTGACTGTGATATTTTTCCACTCTGTTGTGCTGTTCTGCCTTGTATATATGTAGGAACTCTCGCCGTTTGCCGACTTCACCGTGGAGGCTACACGATCCATCCGTGCGGCAGCCGCTGAAGCTGCCGCTACCGCCGCCGCCGCAGCCGCCGCCACCGCCGCCGTCGTTGTGTGCGTGCAAAGTGCTCGTAACATTACATAGCCTAGTTGGCCGTGTTTTAGTGTTTAATAATCAAGGATTATAGACAGCAGTTTGCATAAAGGAAGAAGAATATGTCCATCCGAATCCCCATCGCCGCCGCCATGCTAGACACATACGCCACCGTACATATGTACTATGGTGAAGAAGAGCGCGGGAGGAGTACAAACCTCCGCTTGCTCCCCCGGCAGTACTAGAAACTGCCACGGCACACATACAGACGCATAGAGCCAACAATACATATGAATTCACGGTCGTGCTCATCTGACGAGCTAGGAGGAGCAGGAACAGCAGCACCAGAAGTATTACCATATGTACGGGAGTCGTAAGTACCCCAATGTTCTTTCCTCCCTTTATGTCCCTCCGCGATCCCGTACACATCCGACCGTGTACTACCCTCCTCCGTCGACCATCTTGGCTGCTGTAAAAGATAACAACCATGACGGACCGTAAAGGTAACAATGTATTTAATATTGCCGGTAAGTGAATGTCTAATATATTCCTCATATCCGTCCGCCCGCCCCGCAACCCCGCATATTAATGCAGACAGATACTCACGGAGGGAGGGAGTGAGCGAGGTAATAGTGTGTGTGTGTGTGTGTGTGTGTGTGTGTCTGTCTGTGTGTGTAAGGAAACCCATAGGGCATATGGTGGTGATGGTACCATCAAGGTGGTGAATTTGATTCCGAGCTAGATCCATGTAGTATGTGCGTAGTTGGAGCGTGGGGATAGGGGCCGTGTGGTACGGCACCAAGATGTAGCGCATGTAGTGGAGCAATAGTTTTTATCATATTAATTTTTCAAAAAAATTACATGTCTACTGCCGTGTGAGAAGTTTCTACGGGCGGTTGCGAACTCCGGGGGATGATCATTAATAAAAAGACCTTCAGCCAGGGCGAGCTATTATTATATATCGTAGAGAGTTTATCGACTAAATTCTGAGTGTTTGTTGGTAGTGGTGGTGGTGGTGGGAGGAGGTTGGAGGCGGCGGTGGTGGAGAGATTCCCGGATGACTAATGTGTTTGAGAGCGTGAAATCAGATATATTGAAAAGCTGTTCTAATATTGAGGGTGTGCGCGTATATTTGCGAGCTTAATAGTCTGAAGAGACTCTGGGGGCTTCCAAACACATCCATATTGTAGTGGCAGCGGAAACGTATGTCCATGAGTGAGAATAGAGTGCGGGAGATGGTGGTGGAATAGGAGCAGCTGATGATAGCCGATGTGTGTGTATGTTTTTCCAAATGCGTGTGTGCTCATCTGTGTGAATTTGTGTGTGTGTGTGTGTGTGTTTGCCTCTGTGTATTTGTCTGCGTGTTTCTGTGAGTGTTTGCCTGCGTGTGTATGTCCGAATTTGTGGGTAGGTTCGTATTGGTGTGTGGGCGAGCTTACGTGTATGATTGTGTGTGTGTATGTGTGTGTGTGTGTGTGTGTGTGTGTGCGTCTCCGTGTTTGTAATCGGAGGCGAAATTCAAGCCATCAAATACGGTGGACTCGGGAGAGATGGAGTTCCCCAGTGTTTGTTCATCCTATTTTGGTCGATTTTTGGTGAACCACAATCCCTGGTACGTCCATTTCCACTTCATTCATGGGAAAACTTTGTCACCTTCTCCAGGCGGAAGGAAAAAGTCTCCGCTTACAAGTTATACAAAGCGAGTCAGTGAGCTCACATTCAGGCTCCCACCCTGCTACCGCATAATGTCTAAGTGGGGGAGTTGCTCCAGGGTTTCTCAAAAGTCCATCATCCATTCCTTAAATGGTTGCGCCGACAAAGTCGAGTCAGACAATATCAACGGTGAGAGTCAGAATAAAATGTGAGGGACCAGCGGAAAACTTTGCTAGTTTTAGCTAAAAGCTCGGAACACTTCAATAATATCGAGGATCCCAGGCGCATGCTCAGTTACTGTGCAGTCATGTATAACCCCGGCCACTTCTTCCCACCAAAGACCGTGTGTGTGTGTGTGTATGTGTATGTGTGTGTGTGTGTGTGTGTCTGTCTGTGTGCGGAGAGCGGTTTTGGGTCCGGTGAAATTTCCCACCACCATCCCTACCACCACTCTGTAATACGCCCGGCTAACCATCGTGTGTGCGGAAATCCAAAGCGAAAGGAGCGGACAAAAGAAAAAGTTTTCCCCAATAAATTATGCGCTTTTCTTCCAACCGCCACTCCCGTTCAACCCCATACATAAAGCCGGGGGCGGATGTGCCCGTCCACACATCCGCATTATCCCAACAAGAGGACCTCCTTGAATGCTACACCCTCAGTCCTCCTGCGCACACAAACACACACACACACACGCGCACACGCGCACACACACTTGATCAAATATTTATCATCCTCCGCTTTTCTCAGTCTGAGAGCCTCCACTTTACCGGTCCCACAGAGCTCGTCAAATGTCTATCAGGTAAATCTGTGTTGAGTGCGATATGGGCTTTCCTATAGTCATTCCCATCATTCTCAAGCTGTAGCGTATTGGATCGTCGTAGTAGGGAGTTGAATTGGCAAGTTTTCCCATGGGAGAAAAAGCGTAGAATTTGAAGTTATTTGACGTCAACCCGTCACACGGTAGGGTGCACATTTCCAGTAGGGCTTAGATAGCCTTATACGTCTTATCACCCACCGTTCTTTCAAACTGAGAAGCCGCCCGACCGGTAAAGCACACTATGCTCCTCACACCTCCACCCATTCCTACACTTTGAGCCGCTTCAACGCCGCCTGTCCTCTGTAATCCCGAAACCGAGCAGAACTCCTCCATTGATAACATTACCGAGCATTATATTGTACATTGCAATACTCTACGTTGCATCTAATTGCACGGCACTTTTCCTCCAATTCCACCACCCTTGAGTGAAATTGAGAAATATTGAGCAATTTAGTCAGCAGATTGAGCAGCCGCTCAGATATTCAAGGAATGCGTTATAATGCCTCACTAGATATGCTGGAGTCATAGTCAGCTCCACGGCATATACCACCAGAATAATGTCACACCCTAAGGCCACAGACCCTAACTTTGGTGCACATGCACAGAGCCATAGGCTCAAACTGGGGAACGTTTCGCGTGCAGCCCCGAACATTCTAGACTCCAACATCGTACGAGGACATTGTCCCAACGAACAGGCTCACTCCCCCTCCTCCAGACACAGATACTGTCAGAAGTTGAGTGAGGAAATCATGGTTGTTTTGTCTAGCCATTTCCCCTGATATTCCCATGACAGGTAATTAATATGGGAAGATGTCCTTATAAATAATGACCCGAGTTGCTTAGAATTCAAGCCGAGCCATTACCTATTCATTTTACGCTTTTAGTTTCCAGCTCTGTCACATTCCTCCTCCTCCTCCATCTCCTCCAGACTTGACGAGGCGCACTGGATTTTCGCTCAAGCCTCATCTCTCCTTTTATATTCTCAAGTCTTGCGGGCCGTGGGGGAGGGGAACGAGGACGAGAAGAGGGTTTTAAATGAGTCTTTCCAGTCTGATGGTCGGAATGGGAGGGAAATGCGGTCTGACTGAGACAGAAGGAGACGACGGAGTTGAAGATAATAATGAAGACGATGAAGGGAACCAGAGTGGGAGCCGAGGTTGAGCGGACTGGACCAATCCCCGGCACGTCACACACTCACAGAGAGAAACTACTACTACACTATTCCACCGTACAGTCCATGGGACTGGCATCATATTCGTTGCATACCCTGTCGATCCGGGCTGTCTATATTTATGAAATAGAAGCTCGTTTCTACAGGTATCTATCGAATGTGAGGAATGCTTCTTTCCACTCCGAAACTCCACTGCTGTTGGCCAACAATAAGGGTTTCAACCGACAGATGAAGAAGAAGAAGACGAAGAGGAAGAAGAAGAAGAAGAAGATGAGGAACAAAAGTTGCTCCAACATGATATGCATACTGGCTCCGCTTCCAAGTCCAAGTCTCTTCCCTAACGAGACCCATCATCAGCCCACTCCCGCTCAACACCAACCCGTCACGTTTACTCACTCAAGAGGAAGAAAAATTGGTTAATATTAATATTTGGGAGAAATTCATCCTCATCGTCGTTGACGTCGTCGCCATCCTATGTTCAACCTTGGTTCATTCTGCGCACACACCTTTGGAGCACATGAAGACGGAGAGTAAGGAGAAAAAAAAACTACACGTGCGGGGTGATTGGTACTAGAAAATTGCCTAGTATGGAGCAAAATCCTCAAACAGTGATGTACGCATACGTGTGTATACTCTTCCCGCTCCTACCGCCGTTTGCCGTACGCCGGACCGTTCTCATAAAACTCTCTCTCGCTGTCTGTCTGGGCGAATAAGCTCGTGAGACTATATGTATCTCCCGGTCGTCCGCGCCGTACTTCCCAATTGAATTACACGCAATTACGTGGGGGGAAAAGAACAATATTTTATCACAACATGGATGATGTGTGTGACTGGATTGAGATTTTCCAACGGCTCGATTTTTTTCCTCATGTAGAAACAAAACGTCAAATTTGCAATGCCCCCCGAGGGGCACGGAGAAAAATGGAATGATGGAATTAATATGGGGAGATTTCCATTTTTAATTTAATAAAAAAATTAACTGAGTCGTAAAACTGGGGTTTTATTTCCTATGACGTGTGTCTGTTGTGCGTGCATTTGTATGCCGGCGTGTGCGTGTGTGTTTGCATCTGTACTTGTATGTCCCCGTGTGTGTGTGTGTGTGTGCACTTGTCTGCATTTGTTTCAATGTGTGTGTGTGTGTCTATGAGTGTGCTCTTGTCTGCATTCGTTTCAATGAGTGTGTGTGTGTGTGTGTGTCTGTGAGTGTGTGCATGTGAATGTGTCTTTGCACCCGTATATGTAAATTTGTACACATGTGTGGGTGCACTTGTTGGAGAATCCCAAGTCAGTGTGTGTGAATAAAGTTTGGCTATTTGGACTGCTGGTGTCGGGGGTGCCTGCAGTTGGTCCATCTGTTCATCATCATGAGCCAAGTGAGATCCTTTGATGATGAAGATGATGAAGAAGTGGACGAGGGCGAAGGCACGGCGATGATGATGATGATGATGATGATGATGGTGAGAAAACTTGTATACACTTACAAGTTCGAAAATAAGAAAGTCTGGAGTGCGAGACAGTGAGAAAGAGGATGAATTCTTGCAAGTCATCCCATTACCCGAGAATGAAGTCTTAAGCCCTCCAGAGTTATAGAAATGCGAGAGTGAGAGAGAGAGAGAGAGAGAGAGAGAGGGACGGAAATCACAGTCGACTCCGTATGTACACACAACAATACATACGCACTACATTATTATTACTTGCCGTTGTTGTTGTTGTTGTTGCTGTTGGAAGGCCGAGCGCGGTTCTTGCAACTTCTCTCTCATATTCTCTCAACTATCTCTCCCTTTGCCCGTTTGCCCATGTAGCATAAGGCCCGTAGCCCATACTTATTCCAAGAGTTCTCTGGCAAAGACCAACTACTACTTATTTTTCCCAACACACAGCGAGAATTTCGTGGCACTACCCTTTACATGAGAGAGTAGTCATATAAGCTCCACGTACTAAATAACATGGGAATGTGTGTGTGTGTGCGTATGCATATGGATCTGTCCGGATAATTCCAACAATATCATCATCTTTGCATTCCGTCGCGTCGTCTTGCCCAACTTAACCACACACAGTACATAATTTCCTGTACGCAGCCCAAAGTCCATCCCACTACTACTGCACGGACAGAACTCCTGTTCCTACTACATGTTAAGTGGGATTTACAATCCACCTTTCCCCCTCTTGTATACTTTTCCAAGTCAAAGGTATCACACACAGAGTTCACAGGTACACTTTTTTTTTATCTCCCAAAGTTGCAAAGTACCGCACACATCCCATTCAACTTCATTCAACAACGCACATCCCCACAACCAGAACCAGAACTTTCTGCATGGATTCCACTCCACGGATATTCAGGCAGAGTTGCCCCACGGCTCTCCCGCTAAAATTTCAAACGGTATATCAACTCACAGTTGAAGTAAATGGGATCGGTAAGTGTTCTACTTACAGCGGGAAATATTCCATATACATATGTGAACTTGGAGTATTTCAACGTATGCCGGGGAGATTTGCATATACATATCCTGTGAAATTGAGATGAAGTGTCTTTACCCACATTGGAAAAATTTACAGACAAATATGATATGCCGCTACGGACACGGCAAAATGTTGTATTCACATATATGAGGTGCCTCATCTCCCTATACTGGCAAACTTTGCATTGGCATAAGTGACGTGCCTTCCCGTATACTGGAAAATTATGCAATGACATATATGAAGTGCCTAAACCGTGGAAAATTTCCATCCATACATGCATATCATGTGAACTTGAAATGAAGTGTAACTTGGAGAGGATGGACTCAACTTTAAATCCCGCTTTGCCTCGCTCAGAGAACAATACGAGAGCCTCCGTAATGTGCGGATGAGTTTTGCATAGAGCAGGCTATGCAGCAACCAACGCTATAGCTCCATGTATATAATATAAATTCATGGTACGAAAGAAGATCAAACAAGTATCGCGGCCACGAACCTACGAGAGCATGCAGAGTCAAATGAAATCCCAAAAGAACATTTGATGAGTGCCCAGGCATACAAAGACGGAGCAGACCATCTCATCCACTTGGCAAAAGTCTAGATTGCAATGTGAAGTTTGATCCCACTCACGGCAGTCAGTGAATACTGAGCATGAGCGTCTACAGCATTATTATTGGGCCATGGAGTACCGTGAACTACCGTTCGTACGTAGCATGTAGCATTTCTGCTCGTGAAATTACTTTGGAAAAATAAGTTGGGAGTCAAAGCAGCTCATTCTCAATTGGAAGCTGGGCTATAGGACGTAGCAGTCGTAATAATAATTTCAATGGAGAAGCCAAGACGAAGACGAAGTAGGAGAGGAAAACAGAGGGAAAAAAGGGAAAATTATTGTAAAAGCCAGCCTTCCTCCGTAATGGCCGTGTGGCGGGGGGAACCCAAGAGGAAAAAACTTGAGATTTTACAGCAGAGTACTCGTAAAAACAGAGTGCCGACTCACGCTGCCGGTTCTATATAACCAAGGATAAGTGGACTTTTTGCTCTCTTTATGAGAGGAACCGAGAAGGCACCGGCTACAGTCATGGCTCTCTCATCTCTCTCAAGTCCTGTCCAAGTTCAGGGGGGTTAATAGCGTGAGGGGTTAAAATACTTTTGCACCATGGCTTCCATCCCGCTCCGTCGTATGCATACTGGTGCAGCCCCATGTGTATCGGAACAGGTCGGACGTAATGTGACCGCGTCTGGCGAATGAGTTTGGTGCAATAGAGCAGTTGGGATGATGTAACATTTCCCGCTTGACCAGCGTCTACAGTACAACTACGTCTGACTTTACACGTACTTCACAATCCCTCCCAGTTTCCTTGCGACAGTAGTGCGAATTCGGCCGTTTACCTGACGGTATACAGTGTAGTGTGTATCACGTATGAGCATCCGCCCCACTACAGCCTGTGATATGGCAAGAAACACCATACGACTTGATTACATTAGTTTACAATGTAATGATCATGTTTAACTATCGACAGCATGAGTAACCTCCAGCCCGCGCGCGTCGGCGGCTCGTCAAATTGTCAAATTTTTTTCTTCCTTGTCCCAACTGACATTTACAACATTACAGCCACTACTTTTCTTATGATCTTCCCCTGGGCCCATTGTACAGGAGGAGGAGGAGGAGCAGGAGGAGCAGGAGAAGGTGGATGGAAAAGGATGAAATTTTTTCAAGGAATCTCGGAATTGAGATGAAGGGATTAGTACATCAGAGGCGTTCCTGTCCACTTCAATAATAGTGACAATGGATGGACATCTTGAGCTTTGATAATTATCATTGCTCTTGATAAGGATAATGGAGACACGGTCGGTGATGGGGATGGACTGTGAGAGGAATTTTGAGAGAGTCCTTTCCTCATCCTCTGTGGATGAGGAAAAGGAATGATAAACGTCAAGATTAATAGTTGCCTCACATCCGACTTTGGTCTTTGTCGTGTCCACTCTCCTGGAGTAATGGAGGGATGGAAGAGTGTGTGTACATATGTAGGAATGGGCGGCGTGGTGCGCGTGAGCGAGGGAATGAGAAGAAGAGTGCCGCCACCGACGCCGCCACGGTGTGCTCATGTTGTTGTTGTTGTTGGGCGGCCTTCTGTCGATGACCAGCTAATGGAAGAGGCGATAACTACATGCTAACAACACTTACTGTCGCCACTCACCGAATAGCCCATTTCAACTTGTTCTGACATCACACAAGTACATCGGATCCAACCATCATCATCATCATCATCATCATTATCCGTCGTGTGGAACAGTGACGATCATCTCCATATACCCTCTAATCTCACATCCCTTGTTGACTTACGCGCCAACTTGAGGAGTTCCAATTGGAGGGTTCATGAGGAAACGAGCGGTTTCTTCCTCCAGTGTGAATTTCTCTGTATTTGTGCGAGTCAGTGTGTGTTCTTGCGGTGTGTGTAAGTGTGTGCCTTGTGTGTGAAACTTATGGGAAGTACGGATTTAAATTAATCAAATGAGGCTTAAATGGGCAGAGTTGGTTGAGCGGAGTGGTGAAAATTGTACGGGAAACTGGAGTGTTGGCACCTCGCCGAGTCGTCGACACGGCTCCTGAATATGGAGGCCATAATCATTTGCCTTTTAGGGAATCCTCGTGGAAATAATGGGAACAAATTGTATTATTTTCGTTGCGAAAAATCCGTATCCGGCCCTTCATGACCGTTAGGGCGGCTGGAGATGCTGATGCACCTGTGGGTGGGTAGGCGTCTGCCCTGAACCCTAAGAGTAAACAGGGGCTCCTTAGGTGGACGGCCCAATGTGTGACTTTACGAGCTAGTTGGAGTGAGTGAGACGTGCGTGTGAATTGACTGGAATAAACGCTAATGACATCCGTAAAAGTCACACGTCGTGACTTTATTTTGGTATATTGCGCCAACCATGGCAATCTCAAGTCAGTCATAGGCACTCTAATCCCTTCTGCTGGCTATACTGTACACATGATGACATGCAGAAGATGATGTGAAGGAGAGCTATACTACTACTGCCACCACTACTACTCACTACTTTGATGGCCTTTCAAGAATTTTTCATCTTCCAACCACGCCGCATCAGCACGACAGAGATGGAGAAGCCAAGACGATGAAGATGAGACATACGGAGTGACGGGAATAGTTTTGAGATTCACGTCAGGACAAGAATGACAAAAAATTACAATGAAACTTAAAGTCATCCTGCCTGTCATTTTCCATTCATTCTCCCTTGGTCTTCTTCTCACTCCGCAGCAACAGCAGCAGCCTCAGCAGTGGCACCATCGCCAGAGTATACGAACAAACATATGATGAGAATCATCTCCACTTTTGTATCTTCACCAACTTCACAGCTCCTGCTTCCAGCAATACTAATACTAATAATAATGCATTCTTCTACATCTCTGTTTTTTTATCCCCGCACTCACACACACACACACACACACACTCTACATCTCATCTGCACATTGTAAGCTCATCCCTGGAGGTGGACTTGCCAATTTTCTTTAATTAATAGAAATGGAACCAGGAGAAATAATTATTGGAATCAGGACGGCCATTTCTTTCTAATGAATATAATACTCTGCCTTGGCACCCTTTGCACGTTCCTCCAAATGCACATACTACTAATCTGTTCCATGAACCGCGCACAAGCATTAGCCCAACTCCAAGAGAGCTCTCTCTACATACTACTTCTGCTACACAGTCACACTTTTGAGCTGGTTAAATCAAGCACTTTTATGCCGAATCACAATGGAGCTGTGATTGCAGCAATTTTATTATCTCTCAATATATATGAGTTGGTTCACCGCGGGCGGTGGAAAAGTATATTATAAACGCCAATGACAACATTTCTCAGAACGCTCTGGTCTGTCTTTCTTGGGAAGGGGGATTTGAATTGCATCTTGCATCATCGTCCGCAGCCATCATCAGCATGTGTAAACTCTCAGGCGACCGTTACTACAACTACAACTATTACTGCACTCATGTTTTCAGCACTTCAAAATCCTGCGTAAGTTAAGGGTATTTGCAGGTGGATCTTGTAGGAAAGCTTGGTTGGTCAGCCGAGCACTATTCACCACACTGTGAGTGTACAATTTGAATTCATTTTCTCTCCTGTTCGCTACCTGTCAAACTACTTGAGTCCACAATTCCATAAATGTTCACACTCTGTCATTCTGTGACTTGCAGTTGAATGGCCCGAGCAAACAAGTCAAAATAAAATATTTATTACATGCGTTAAATTGTAACATACTTCATTGAGGGAATTACTGCAGTTGTAAATGAAGCTCACACCAGTTGACTCCGTGGTAAATTTCCCGTTTGAAAATGGGTTGTACATGCACACATTTGACCGACCTGTCCTGCATAAATTTGTCACTCCTTGTTGATGACAAAAATTCCGAAGGCGATAAAGTTTTTCTACTGTCATTAAGACGAGAATCGTGGGACCGTTTGGATAATTTTACTGCGCATAAAACTCTCTTTCGCCCTTTAATGTAATGAATAAAACTAGCGGAAAAAAACGGATGAGTCTGACTCTGAAGCTAACATAAAAGACACGGCAGCTGACTGTGAGTTGGCTGGCCAGCAGAGTTGAAGTGGTGGAGCGAAAGAATGGCAGCGGAGCCCCCTTTCTATTGGACGACGTACCTCGTGCAATCCGCGTTAGTTATCAAGAGATCCCACCTGTGCCGCTTCGGTGCCAAAGCAGAGTTGGGCGGCAGTCACGAGGGATTTTCCAGTGTTTTTCCTGCGCACGAGCCATGAGCCCTGCTGCAGGCAGAGTCACATACTGATAATCTTACTCTCACTAATTCAATCATTCTCAACCTTGCAGCACTGCGAAGCAGATGTTTTTGGGAGAACAGGAGGAAGTGCCGTCGGTGGATCATTTGATCGCTCTTAAAATTGCCGCACATGTGGCTTATTTTGCTCGTCCTTTTTTTTTAAAACAAAAGTGAGTACACTACTAATGTTCAATTGTGAAACTTTACACGCGGCACTCTCGTTAAACCCAATACAATGAGCTGAAAGGGGAGTTATTAACACATTTTCAAGTGGAAGATAATAGCCTCTCAGAATTTCTCATTTATTTTAACAGACGACAAGAAAAAAATGAGGATTTTGGACGAAAGCGGAAATGAGAATTCTGTAGGATGGAGTAAGGGCAGGTTGATAACAACGAGGATTTCGGAGCATGTGTGCCCTACATGCATACTGTCAGTGGGCATCCTCCATGCTAAAACTAAAAGACATGGAACTGGGGATGAGTGCGGGCATGCAGAGCGATAAAAGTCGGGTAGGATTGGTGGAGAAATGGCTTACGGCTGACAAGTAGCGCTGATGGATGAGGGAGAAGGTGATGTTTCCAATGATTGATCGTATACCCCAATCTATTCCTCCCGCCCAATAAATTCCCGTATGAATTGGCCCAAGGACCAATGAAATCGCTCCTGTTTAGCAATTCAGATCACTGCAGCGGCGTGAGCGTGATCGTTGTGACTGCTAGCAAAATGAGCTGAATAAAGCTAAATTTAGGATGGGGTTTTGAGGTTTAAAGACAAATAAGACTATAGCAGTTTTGACAGTACACATTTTTTTCAATGTCAAAGTTATTGACGTCCAAACAAAATTGAGCTTTGCCTTATGGGATTCATTAGTCTGTGGATGTGCTATATGGTCGACCTGACAAATAAGGGACAGATAATTTCGTCAGAGTTGAAGGCCGGAAACTATCGAAATTTGTTTCTCTAATGGAACTTCAAAGTTCAAAGTCAAGGCGCTCTTTTCTAGATAAAAACAGTCGTTCAGTATAGCACGGGTGAAATGCTAAATGTAACTTTGCTTCCTTTGTTGTCTGTACACTAAAACTCTAGAGATTTTGTACTACAAAATGGAGATTTCTGGACTTGGCCAATAGTACGTAAAAGCTGTCAAACGTGTGCAACTCGAAGTTGTTGCATGAAAAATATTATTCTAAATCTTCTGTTTACTAATTTCAGATGTTGGATTCTGACTGGGGCCAGCAAGTTGGTCTTGATTAGCCGTTGGCTCCAAGCCATGCCTTGCAAATGGATAAGCAGACAGCGAGACCGCCTCATAATTGACTCGTGTAGAATGCGATCATTCCTCACACATCTATTAGGCCAAACTGGTGGTGGTGGAACGGAAATGTTAAACCCGGAGGATTGTTCGATTCGGAAGACTTGAAACGGCCATCTGAAGCCTCCCATAACGACCTCATTCTTTGCAAGAGCATCGTGGAGGACGGGAACAAACGTCAGTGGACTACAAGAACCTCTATGTGCTCCGTTCATCCGCCAAGAGTAAGAAACGTCAAGGAGCAACAAAGGAGAGGCTGGGGGGGAATTTCGAGAAAACTATCATTAATTTTCTTGTTTACTCCGAAAATGACACTTCTCGGCTGGAAAAAATATTGGGAACACTGTGGAGGCTTAAGCTTTGGAACAAATATTTTTAGGCGTATTGTGATGATCTTTTTATTTCGGTTGAGCAGGAGCAACTCTATACTATTATGTTCCCGGACAGTCCTGCCTTTTGACTCGCCCGTTCCGAGGTTCCCCCTGTATTATTATTAATAATAATAATAGTAGTAAGTAATGCTGTATGATTTGTAAGATTGCAAAGCCTATATTCCCGCAATACAATACTCCTGTTCCATACTACCCTCTCCTCAACGACTACTACGCTGCACTGTCGTTTAGATTTTAGACGGGAAAGGTTCTACTTACCTGAAGCTCATCCTCAAAATCCCACCAAGTGTTGCTTCCTCCCAGCCTTTGATTAATGGTCCTCCTGACACTTGCTCAACATGTTAAATGCCGATTTTAAATTGCAGGGAAAGTGGCCAAACTTTTCAACCGGCACTTGTCAACGATAAGCCTGGAGTGTAGAAGTTGTTGTGGTACACCAATCAGGCCGATGATTCTTAACCCATAGAGACTACTACAAAACTAATACTGTTGGAGGTGATCTCCTCCGGACGCAGTTGGGCATACCGGGACGAGACTTATAATTGGGAAACTGACGGAACATGGAATGAAAGCATAGGAGTGCCGGGCTCGGCCACATTATTTCACACACACACACATATATATATATATATATACACACATGGGCATATGTGGGTGCGTCTCCATGTGTTTGTCTCCCCACGTCTCGGCTGGCTCTCAGCTCAAGAACGAGAATCCTCTGGTGCCGTCATTGAGAATCTGTAATTTTAGTTACCCCTTCCACATTCCGTACGACTGTCAATCAGAAGTGTCTCGCAGGAAGGATCACACCATCTTGGAATGGCAAATATTGGCTATGACTGTTGTTCTTGTTGGATTCTTCATTCCTTCCTGTACGACGGAGGGACTAGTGCGCGCGTCTGTCTCTTCCCTTTACCATCTCATATCCTTTCCCGTGTTACAGAACAGCTCCCTCCTCCGCACTGTACTGTCTGGCCTGCTCTGAATGTGCCCTTCCAAAATATATCCGCGTCTGGAAATGGGGAGAGTTGGGAAGAAATGCAATGAGATTTCAGGGGGTCCACCTACGTGAAACTACTGCGTAAAAGTTGTAACTGCAGATTTTTCGTAGGTAGTTACATATGTATGCGTAAGGAATGCATGGGGAATAAGATCAAGTTTATATATAAATTTACCCCGTCGTCATTCTACCCTGTCTCTCACGCTCATCATGTGCACATTCCCTGCCCATTTTTTGTGAAGAGGCTCGTCTTAAAATTAATCAGAGCGGGTGATGCGGCTCGTCGTTTTTGAGTGACGTCGGAGGAGCGGCGGCGGAGCGCCGCCGTAGCGACCAGAGCGCCGTGTCAGCAGGAAAATTTGGAACGTGCAGGCCAGTGGCTTATGGAAGAGGGCGGGAGGACCATGGAGGAGTTTCCAGAGGAATTCTAAATTTTGGAATAGTCCCGTCTGCGTGAATAATAGTGCTCATGATTCGATGAAAGGGAGAGCTGGGGATAATAATTATGTAGATTGAAAATGGAGATGAGAGGAGTGTGTGTATGTGGGTGCATGTGTGTGTGCGTGGAGAGAGGAGCGGGTGACGCGTAAGCGGTCCTATGACAGAGCAACATGAAGGCTTTGGGGAGGACAGAAATTGAAGAGGCAACACGGGACGGACGTGTCAATCAGACAAAAGGTCATTCATCATTCTCATGTCACCTCGTGTCACTCCACTCTCTCAGCTCGCCTCTCCATTCTCAGATCTACCATATGTCTCACAACAAAGGGCCAAATCCAGCCCAGTGGTAAACAGAGATGTTCCTCCCTAGCCCTCCTCTCCTCTCTCCCTCCCGCTCTCCTCTTCTACATCTTCTCCTCCATGCGTAATCATCTCTCTAGGCTTCAACCTTTAATCACACACACACACACA
>WJFA01002437.1:0-15985 GCA_009870155.1 Pseudobourletiella spinata | reverse complement strand
CCGAGGGGCAATCCTCGGTTCTTAGGCTTTCAAATGATGCGCCATACATGAGGATACGCCTTGTGGTTCCAAAGTTTACCCCGGAGAACGGAGAGTCGGCCATGGATTTTATTATATAGATATACCTTATATTTTTCCGTTTATTCTCTAGGACTCTCCCCGTCCGCACTTGAGTACTTTGAGTGTCAGGTCACATGGATCACCTTGATCAATCATCTACCATATGACCGATGCCAACAAGTCTTCCCTTCTACACTCAGCGGAGCCACACAACAATATGATGTTGATGCCGGATGATAACAATATGAGAGAGTTAATAGCCATACTAAATTTGATGTTGAAAGACTCGTAAAGGTGATAATCAGAAAAGCGCTTCCAAGCCAGACTCGGATCAGTTTACACTCGTTCGGATAAGCCTTTTAAGACGGTAATTGGTCTCTTGGACGATCCGGAGGAATTCCAATGGTACATGTAAGGAAGTCCAGCCAATTCATATCGATGAGTGTGCTGTGGTGATGTGGCCATTACATATCCAGACGTCACGTCGTGAATAGCTCCGGAGCAAAGAAACACGGGAAGGTGAGTAGTAGCCGTAATATTATCACTCTATAATACTCGAGTCCCTCCTAACAGCTCTTTTTCTGGCTTTTAGGTGAAAAAAAATCCGGGGTGATTGTCAACTTGTTGAAGGAGACGATGATAAAGGGGCTAGGCGTGGAGGAGTGAGGAGCAGGATAAGGAATAGGATATTATATTGTATAGAGAGTATTTCGGTGGTAAAGTGATTTGACGTTATTATACACGGGCAACATATAAGCCCTTTGTGTGATGACAAGGGGGTAAAAAATCCATATTCTCCCCCATCAACATATTTGCCCGTATGGAGCCGATTGGGACAATGCGTATAGAAATATTGCTTTTTAACAGGTCTCCGATCTCCTTATCTCAGCTCCCATCCTATGTGGATTTTCCGTCTCCTTCCCCACACACACATAAACATAATTTTTATTGGTCTGTCCCCAATAAGCCGTTGATGCCCTTAAGTTCGTCAAAATTCTATATGGTGGAATGTCTACTCCGGTGTTGACTGAGCATGCCGCAACATAGATCACAGTCTTCGCCTCTGCTTTATTGTTCTGTGTGGGCACATGCACGCTACACACACACACACACACACACACACACACACACACACACACACACACACACACACACACACACACACACACACACTTGTTAGGTCTCACCTCACTCACAGTCAGTGAGATACGTATAGCCCTTATTGAGGTCTAAGTAGGGGCATGAGAGCCGTTGGGAAACGGAGCAGTCTGGATCATTTCCTAAATCTACAACAGTTCTGATGTCTCGCCCTGACAAGGTCCCATGATTGTTGGGGACAGGTCAGAAGAAGAGGTATATACGCATTAATGGTCTGTGTAAATGTGGTTGAAACTCACAGCAGCACCAGCAGCAGCAGCCTGTGCCAACATGTGCTTGCTTTTCCCAAGGGCAACCCGACGTGTGGGCGACGCTTTTGTCGGACTGGAATCAATTAGTAAGAATGGTTCTTACCATGTTAATTTTTATGAGCTCTCCCCCTCATGCTCAACACGTACACAGAGACCCTTGATTAACCTTCAAAACAGGACAGGGCACAGCAGGAAAAGGAAGAAGGAGCCGGGAAGGCTGGGAAAGCCGATGATCGTCCTGGTTGATGGTGGAGGATTTAAACTTTAAAAAGTTTTGGGCCTCCACACAAGCGTTTGAGAGCAATTGGCAGAAATGAAAACAACTGGCTCATTTCACCTTTTAGCCGCATTTCCTCAATTTAGACATCCTTTTAAAACTGGAGGTAAGCGTGCCTCGTCGCTCGGCACGCAGCAGTCGAGGTTGTATGTGTGTGTGTGTGTGTGTATGACTCGAAAGTGATGTTATGATATGACTACACTGGGGTAATGATACTGGCCGACTGGTGTGTTCAACGCCATGTGTGTACCCATATCTGTGCATATGATAGATATATGTGTGTAGCCCTTTCCAACGGTGACTGTTGTTCGGCTTGGTGAGCATATGCAGGAAATAGGGACGGAGAGCTAAAGGTTTAAAATAATACAATAATAATATAAAATATCTGAACCGTCGTCGTCATGTTCGTCGTCGTCGTCGGCACGGGCTCATGCCGATCTGGTCGTATGCAGTGTATACGGTATAGTAGTGGCGAGGTGATGGTAAGGTGGTGCTGGTGGCAGCGGTGGTGGTGATGGTGGCTCTGTGGTACATACCATTGTTGTTATGACTCGAAGAGTCGAGTGGCTGCAAGGTAGGTTGTGAGAGGAGGGAAGGGAAACCGGAATAAGGAGTAGCAGGTGTAATATAGCGGGGATCTATAGACGGAAATTATGAGGCCTGACAGATATAACTAATGAATAAATGATGCTTATCTACAGCAGGTTGTCTACCGGGTCTCGATAAACACGTCACTTTGTCATTCCATCGCGTCATTTGCATTAATAAGCGGTCTGCCACACATGATGATGATGCTGCTGGGAGGAGTGAGTCTCCAGGGAGTGGAAGTGCTTCCCTGTGTAGTTAATAGTGTGTGTGTGTGTGTGTGTGTGTGCATGTGCATGTGTTTGTAGGTGTGCGTTTAAAGCCACAAATTCTGACCCGCTTGTCCACAGAAGAGTCTCCTAACCGCCGCTCGAGAACCCCCACATCATATCTTTCTTCATTCAGAACTGAAAATTCCACGGGTCTCCATGGGAAATCCTCGTGCTGGTCCACATGCGCATTCATGTGTGCGGGCCTCTTGGAATTCCAAGTTCACAAAGTCAGGAACGATATACCACATTTCTTATTTCTATTATAAGTAAAAGTATAAAATAATATAAATTTCTACATTATCCTGGACAGGGAGAAACTGATGAGAATTAGAATAGGATTGGAAAGTGTCGGTGTGCTGTAATTTTCCCGTGATTTTCCCATAAAACATCATCCGGCATTCCGGCCGGCATGACCAAAATTTTCCCCCAAGTTGAAATTGAGTTGTTCGCAGCTCTCCGAAGCTCTTCAGGTGGGCTGCTGAACTACTATTTTTGTCTCTTTTTACGATTTTTGCTCTGTTCCGGGGGCCATGAGGAGATGTAGACAAGTTCCAAAACGTGGAGTGACTCGAGCCGACGAACCGTGCCGGCATTTACGCGCCGCTTTTCCAACTTTGTTCCTCTGCTCGTTCTGTGCTCGCCGAGCGCCCCGCTGCTGACGTGTACGTATTTATATCTCCACATACATGTGAGCGACCATAATAGATAGTAATGGGAGATAATTGGTCGTACAGGTATTTCTGGCTTGTTGCCACCACCGGCCGGAAATATGCGAGTGTCCAACTTCCCCGGCACCTGTCATGTGGGTGCATGTGGCAGACGTGTAGTGAAACTTCCCGTTCCGGTGTGTGTGTCCACCAACCCCACTTCCAATGCCCACATACGGAACAATTCCACCTACAGTCCACACTCACGTACACACTCCTCACTCCGTCTTCATGGTTAGGTGCTCAAATTGATCTTGCCCATTCCTAATATAGATCGTAGTGATATATAGAAGGATTGTGAGTTAATAATGCACTATTTTAAATTATGACTTGGTTCCAACGACAGGAAGTTTGGGGTGGGGTGGAATTGCTTAACCTCCTGGACGCCAACGACGACGACAACAACAACGGCGGCGGCGGGAAATTTTTGAATGGAAAATGATGGATTATAAATGGAAAAATCCCTTGTAATTTTAATGTCTTTGAACCCCCTCTGATGACGTCCCAGACTTTGATATGCCAGCTGCTAAACTACGTATCGGGAAGCCAGTCAAAAAATGACTAAAAATGTCATGGTAACATCACATGTGAAGCTTTACTGCTCATGGCTGATTCGGATTATTCCCATTGCTCAATGCAGAATCCCAGAAAATGCCTGCCAAAATGGTTCGCCAGTAGAATATTTCCATAATAATGTTCGGGGAATGTGCTTCACACGGACACCCCCGCCGGCTGTTGACGGGTACTACTCCGGGAGCCCTGGAAGGCTCCTCCATCCGGCAGTCACAATGTCGCTGTTGGGGAAGGGAAGGGGGAAGTGTGGTGTGATTGGTGAGAAAAAAAGGCAGCCCTGAATTCCTACTGTGAACCCGGATACGGAGCCAAGTGTGAATGAGCCTGAGAGGAGAAGTGAGAAATGAGGTGAAGGCCGTGGCCGCTACCTTCATTAAGCTTCCTTAAAAAATATAATCCGAGTTGAGCTAATTTATTATGAATTGGGGGGATCATGATGATGATGATGAAGAAGAAGAAGAAGATGATGATGATGATGGTGTTGATGATTTGACCAGGCTTGTTTTTCGCAGGGCTTACTGTTCTGGTACGCAAACCCTGTGAGCAGAGGCGTCAAATTACAGAGGAAAACAAGGGAGGAATTAAAGCTTGGAAGAGAGCGATTCCATGTCGTTATGAAGACGTTCAAGTCCCTAATGAGCAATGAACTACATAACTGGACGCGATGCTACGATGGAGCCTGCCACGCACTATTGTCTTACGCGCTCTCACACGCACTCACACGCATCATCATCATCATCATCATCACCATGATACGCCCAATGCTACATGCTATACGGAAGGGATCATCCAATGCCACGGTTACAAATCAAGCCATATGGACATATACGCAAAGTCGACAGCCACCAGACAGGCAGACAGACAGCAGGGCTTGAGAGTCAAGTTGAAGGCAAACGAACATATAATCTGAAGTGAAAAGTTGCCGTTTCAATCCCCGTCCCCACCACTACCACCACCACCACCGTCTCTCTCCATATCTATACGTTCTTCCACTCCGTCACTTGCTCTTTGTTTGATGTTGACCTGTCAGAAATTTCACCTTTCTTCTCCTCTACACCACCACTTCTTTTCTGCATCTTCTTCTTCTTCATCTTCTTCTTCCTCTTCTCCACCTTATTTCCTCAAACTTGTTGCTCACAATTACACTTGGAATCCATCCATTCATTAGATTACTGTAGAGTCCATACTTTTCCCACCAGCAGCGGTATAATAACTCAATCAGAAAGAGCGAAACTGGGTCTGACCTTCAGAGAAAAGTGCATCTTGGCGGCAGCCGTGGAAGTATAAGTGGAAGTGGTAGCGGCGGCGGCGACGACGGCGACGGCGGTAGTGGTAGCATAATATGAACATATTTGAAATTTAACACGGAATCTTCAGGCGTCGCCTATTATGTGTGGGACTGTATGGACAGGAGGCTGGTGAGAAGGAGTATGTAGTACATAGTGGGATGTGTGGATGAAGATGACGACGATGCAGTGGATGATCATACGCGCCCATAAACAGGAGTCCATCTCCGTGATGACAGCTTGATTTTTCACTTGGCTGAAGCCCTACACAGTGCACACTACTACTCCTGCCCTGCCAAATGACGGCTGTTGAAACGTGGAAGGGCAGGGGAGGTTGGCTCTGTACAGATTATTATGATCTGTCCTGATGGCTTTTAGAGCCTCTGCCTCGTGAAATAAGTCAGATCTGTGGAAAGCCCCCCCGTTATATGGGGCAGAAAATCGTACGCTCCAACACAAACCTGTCCTTGTTCCACTCATGTGAGAGACCATTTTCAAATGGAGCCCAGTGTGTTACACATGGCTGTAACGTGTGTGTGTGTGTGTTTGTCGGCATTTGTATGTGTGCGTATCGGTATTTGCATGTGTATGTAACGTGTGTGTGTGTGTGTGTGTGTGTGTGGGTGTGTGCCTGTGTCTATGTGTGAGGTAGGGCTCATTCTGAAGAAATTGCCGGATTCCCCCCAGACTTTCTGTTTACTTTTCATTCATTCAAAAATCTGACACATGGACTGAAGGGCGTAAAATACTGGAAAATGTATGCACAAGCTATGAATGATTTTTTGAAGCTGAAATGAAATTTCTCGCCGCCTCGGAATCCCTGCTATCCTTTTAGTCTTTGAATGAAGTCAACAGGTTGATTGGTCAGGCGAAAAGTGGGGAAAGAGGAAATCCTACAAGCGAGCGAGCGAGTGAATGAGTGAGTGAGCGAGTGAGTGTGTTTGAATTTGATCCTAATCGGATCTCCATAGTGTTTCCATATCCTGTATAACTTTGACCGTTGTTGTTGTTGGTGGGGTGAGAAAATTTGAAGGGACGATGACATGATGGGCGCGCAGTAGTGGCGCAAGGTGGTGCACTCACGTATGCCTCCTTATATTTTAACCCATAATAGTGCTTATATCCTTCTCTCATTCATTGAGTCAACCAGTAAAAAAAACAAACCCTCTGCACTTGGGGAGAAAGTGCTGCTCTGACTGAGTGCGTACTTCCTATGCTCGTTCGTACACGCATACCCACAGGCACACATGCGCATGCAGGCAGACACTACTGGAAACTGTCCCGTTTTGAACCGGCCTCACTTTGCATGTGGAGGATTTGACGGGATTTTAAAGTGGGCGCTTTCTCTGAAAGTCAATTTAAAAATGTTTAAATGGCGAGTCTGCTGGGGTGTTAATTTGTGGAGTTTACAATTATGGAGGATGCAACGCGTGTGTGTGCCACTGTACGCATTTGCGCCTGTCCCGTGTGATCTTGCCTCCCGTGCTGTCCTGTACGCGTCCGTGCATCCCAAGCTGTGAGCATACACTGCAATGCATGTGCGCCCATTTAATTCCATTGACTAAACCGCTCGCCGGCCTCTCAAGCATACAGTATGTGTGTGCATGCGCAGACTGCGGTGAGGACAAGCCGGACATATACTCTGTGCACTTTACACACGTTAGTCACCTTACTCCTCAATAGCCCCGAACAGGTTAATCATTTCCCCCCATCAATTTCCCTCTGGATAATCATCATGTGGATGACAGTTCGTTGCGTTTTGCCGTCTCGTTGGAAAACACTAGTGCTGCACACCACCCATGCTAATTAGTATGGCCAGAAATTGTGCATATGTAGCGGACAGGGAATTTTGTTGAGAGCAATAGAGCCGGCAGGGGCACGGCAAACAGGTAGACAGACGGACGGACATATTATACACACAGACAGACAGACAGATAACCATACCGGCAATATGGATGCATTTGATCCACTGACTCAGGGGAGAGGGCACAACACTCACAAATACTATGCTCTCATCATTAGGCCACATTAATTCACGAACAAATAACAAGGTGTGATGAATTCCTCACGGAAAGTCATACCAAGGCAAACATCCATCCAGGGATCCCGCATCCCATACATTGTATATGATGCTACTACAAAGTGCAGCAGTAGCGGCGGCTAGTGCACCCTTATGGCAGAGGGGAGGAGAGCGGGTGAGCCGCAGAAAGTAAAGATGCTCTTCTGCCAGCACTGCCGTGCCGTGCCACAGGCAGACAGGCAGGCACATATATGCGTACACACACACACACATGCACGCACGCACGCACGCACACACTTACACACACATCAAATAATGATTTAATGATGATGATGGGTTTGTCCTATCTTCATTTAATCAAGACTGAAAATGTGATGAACTCCACCCTAATATTGCGGTCGATCTGGAGTTATCAAAGTCATTTTTCCCCGGTGTGTAACATCCTTGTTTAGTCACCAAATTAACCCTGACGGCCCATCTCAAACGTGCTGCCCATAATCACACATGGAGGATCATCATCACATGAGCTGACTGACTGACTGACTGAGTGAGTGAGTGAGTGAGCCTTATGCATCCATGTGTCATGTCTTCACTCTGCCAACCCCACATTATCCATTCAGCGGGTCAGAGCCATGGTTGAAGTGACAACAGGCGGAGTGACGGTGAGTGTTGGATCATCCCTAATGCTTTTAGATATAGTTTATATAAACTCTGCCGGAACAGTTGTTGCTGTCGGATGGGGACCATAAAGATGACCAGGGAGTGTGTGTGTGTTTGTGTGTGTGTGTGTGTTTTACTTTTTTGTATTTCCCGGTCGTCATCGTAGGCCTCGGAAAAACCGGGGGGAATTTAGAATCTTTCAATTTTAATATCATGTCATTATTATCTTTTCCCCAGTTCCAACAGGGGATACCTGCTATCCAGTCAATACTCTATCCGCACAAATTAATTGCCAGAGTAATGGTGAGCAGGGCGGGGAGGCAGGGAGCTCATTTGTGTGCGTGTGTGTCTGTGTCTGTGTGCGTTTGTGTGTGTGTGTGTGTGTGTTTGTGTGTGTAGAGGCGGGAAAGTATGGACTCACACAGCGGATTATACATGGCTCGACGGAGGAGAACTTTACCCACGTACATAAATGGATAGCTGTGGTCACGTTTATTACACAGCCAGACAGGCACACACGTGCATACATACAGCACACATACACACACACACATCCAAACAGTAGGAGATGATCGTGTGTTTGACTTGTGATAACAATTATAATTTATGATTGCCACCACCACTTTGTGGGGGACAGTGGAACTGGCCGTCATCCAGCCGTGCAGGCATTCTTTACCCATTATAGCTCCTCCGTGTCCGCCTGTATACGCTCGTCGTAGTGCTATTGCACAACTCTCACATCATGTGAAAAACGTGCTCCCCACCCGCCTCTCCTGGGGTACAAATTAAAGACAAGGGATTAGGGGTTACGCACTCTCTGTATTCCATGGCATTCTATACGCTCCGGCTCAGATACGTACATACATACATACAAACTCGTCCTCACGGAGGCTGGGACATGCTATCGTTTTTTTTTTAAACCGACAACCATGCCAGTATTGACCTCTTTTCCACGTCTGTCGTCGTCGTGAGTGTGGTGAGACTTTTTTGGGGGGGATAGGCGGAGTGCACTTATAAGCACATGCATTCATGCATAGGGATCATGTGTGAGGTAGTGACAGGAGGACACGTAATATCTTCTACTCTGTCACCGATTAATGGCTTCGATCCGCTCCTCTGTGTTTGCCGTGAATATGTGCCGTATGTGCCGCAGTGTCTGCTGAGGGAATGTGTGTCCATTGCCCATGTGCCTGTCGATGTGCTTGGCCAGTAGGTGACCCCGTGTGTGTGTGTGTGTGTGTGTGTGTGTGCCCGTGTGTATATCTACGATGGGATAGTTTGTGCCTCCGAGTCTGCTAGTGGGCACATTTTTGGGTGGAATGGATTGCGTCACACTGGCAGGGACATGGAAAGGATTTCACACTTTAAAATCCCCTGAATGAAATGACTCCCGCCGCTCCGACCCGTTTGTGTACCTAAGAATAGCACATTGTTGTCCTCACTTTTTTTTCGGGGGGGGGGCGCTATATACAGATGATGTGGTTCACTCTAAGGAGGCTTCGTCCCTCTCGTCAGCAGTGAGTCAAGTCGTCCAAGGCGATCTGACTGTGTCTCCCCTTGACTCCTCACATTTTTACGACATTACATGGACAGAAGACAACTCACCGACGAACTGACTGGCGGCGGGAGTGGAAATCGAGTGGAATGGAGTGGGATGGATGAATGGATTTTAGCTCTGCTGCAGGTCCCTCTCGTGTTCTACCTGACTGGGAAAATTCTCCACGTTCTTATTGGAAAAGCCAGTGATGATGATGATAAAGAGAGTCTGTGAGAGAGTGTGATTTGACCGCCCGTCCCCCCTTCAAGCTGAGCCACTTCACTGCGGTAAAATCACCACTACTACTCCACTGAACTGATCCTCCCATGGAGCCGTTTCGTTCACCAGGAGTGAGCAGTGTATTTCTACTATATTACGACTTTGTACATTAAATGTTAAAAGGACAGAGGCGGAAGGAGAAATTGCGTGTAGATGTGTGAGTGCATGTGTGTGTGTGTGTGTGTGTGTGTGTGTGTGTGTGTTTGTGACGGGCGTCTGGCGGTGTCGTCGTTTTTAACGGCAATGCTGGCAATGGCAGGAGGCTATGATGTGGTGTGAGGTTGTGACGAGAGAGCTACTCAAATAATATTATGGCTCATTGTCAGGTTAAATGCATGGCCACCTATTGGCGTACATACCTCCACCCATTGTTTCAATTCCCCCCATTTGTCAAGCTCTCCCAGGGCCTTTCATCCAGATCGTTTGAGGACGAAGCACTATTAGCCTAGAGCCTTATAGCACACCAGTGGGCCTTTCCGCTTTTGTATACATGAACAGGCATTGGCATGGGAATACCTGTTGCGGGGAAGAGTCAAGAGAGTCACTTACACGGTCTCATATATATATACGAGCCTCTTAACATGCTCGCTTCCCAGCCCGCAGCAGCAGCCCCGCCGTGTCCACTAGAAACTAAATCGAAGAGCACGCGTCACTTCGCCCTCATGCACACACGCACGGACGTAACCACCTCCTGCCTCACTCGCCCATTTGCTCCGCCTGTGTGTGGAAAGTGGATTTAAAATCCAAAGACTTTATAATGTAATGTGTGACGGAATTGTTGAGAGAGTCACATTTATTTTCAGACTCGAACTTTGTATAGATAAAAAGTCATTTAAAAGTTTTTCGCACTCTGTACAGGGCGCTGAACGGGATTGGGGTGCGGAAGCGGAGACGCATTGAACAACAACGCATGCATGATAAGCCTTGAAGACTCCTCAAGAAATGGTGGGATCTGGAGTTGCGTGGAACTTCTATATGGAGATGGCAAGTAATACGCTAATGATCCTGTTCCTGATGACGGCGGAGGTGGCAGGCATGGCGTATTTGGGTAATTTCCCTCGTAAAAAAGTCCACACGTTCCCCCCGCCGCAGATCTGATAGACCTCCAAAGAATTGGGATCGTGGAAGATGCGCATGGAGCAGATGCGGATATACGAGAATTCTGATGTGTTTTGTGCACATGTACATTAAGCCGTTGCGGATGCAGACATGTGAGGTTCCGCAACCTACTCCGATCCACACAGGTCGCTGTGGATCCCAGTGATCGGAAATGACACAATAATGTACGGTACACAATGTATGTCAGCGGGGTATGCTCCCCTTGGAATGGACGTGTACGACGACGACGACACATCTGTATCACATACATCCATTCCAGTATCTCACAGATCGACCCTGTGAGATGAGACTTGAAAATATTCCATTCCACGTCATTTCCATGCAGCAGCCCATCATGAGAGTTTCCCTCTCGTAATGTCAGCATGGTTCAACTTGTCGCGGAATTGAATGTGGGCAGGTGAGTGCATGTGCGTGTGTGTGTGTGTGTGTGAGATTGACAAAGTACCGTTAGTTGGTGCTCCGCTTATGCACTTTACAGTGTTACACCTTTATTGGCGTTGCCTCAAGTTCAGCCGGGAATGATCGAACATTATGATATGGCCGGTGTGCTTGTGGGTCTAATGTGGTGTGTGTCTGTGGCGTATGCCTCTGTGTACCTGGTATGTTCATGTGTATGTGTGTGTGTGTGTGTGTGTGTGTGTGTGTGTATGTGTGTGTGAGTCTGTGACATGTTTTTAAATGTGTGCAAGTGTCTCTATGTGTTTTTGTGACATGTGTGTAAATGTGTGCGAGTGTCTGTGTTGCGCTTCTGTGTGTGTGCGTTTGTGTGTGTGTGTGTGCATAGACAAGTTTGTTGAGTAGCGGTGCAGGGACGATAATCATGTCTTTAAATCTACGGCTGCGCAGATAAGGCGGAAAAATCCTGTCTTTCATGCATACACACACACATACACACACACCATTGTAGTAGTACGTCACCTCTCTCACGCTGATGGAGAGTTGGGTGGAGGGAAAATATTCAATCAATTTGATGAGGAGCAATTGATTCCCTCTGAGAGTTCTCTTGTTCAGCCTTTTGGCATGTGGAGAATACACGGCACTGCTCCGATTCCTAACCTCTCCCCCAGCAGACTGTGCATGCAGTGCCGAGGAAGGGAAATCAAAGGGACTTCCATATAATTCCGTATTAGCAGCAACCGCGCCAACATCATCATCATCGTCATCGTCGTCGTCGTCGTCGCGCCGCGTAGTCATCCCCGTCATAAAAAAAGAGCACCAGCAGCAGAAGAAGCGGCAACGGCAACGGCAACAGCAACCCCGGCGGAATGGGGCATATGGGCATGGGTATACAGTATATGCCCTCACCAGTGTTGTTGATGTTGTTATGATGAGGAATCCTCACATATAGATGATTGGTTGGGATCGAGTGTGACGACCAGAGATCTGTAGAGTACACATACACACACACACACACACACACGCACACACACAGGCACGCACGTACACACATGCACCACGGAGGGCAAACTGCGGAGGCGGTAATGGTTCAAAGGATGACACCCTTATCATTAAAGTTCTAGTGTTCCAAAGAGCAAAGCACTGTTTCCACGTCTTTCCGAATGGAGTCAAATTACGCTCCCAAGCCCACTCCACCTCCTCCTCTCGGCCCTGTGAGTGGATGGACGGATGGATGCATGTATAAATATATATATATATGCTTAACCTCATTGAAATTCAACGTGTCCCGGGGAGAGACAAAGCACTTTGTCTCGTTCACTTAATTTTCTTATCACCAACGCGCACTGTACGACGGCTTCACCGCGGGCGCAGGCGGACTTTGTTGGGTGTGTTGCAAAATCCTCTCTCATTGGATTACGATGACGTACGAACTTACCCCACCGCCGCCGCCGCCGCCGTTGCCGCCATCTCCTCAGTAGTAGTGAGGAGCCCTCTTCCTCCTCCTCCTCCTCCTCACTCCACTTTGCACAAGAAAATCCACAGTTGGATCCCAATAATAACGGCAGAAGGTGGTGGTGGTGGGAAAAGTGCATCATTCATGACACGGAGCCATCCTCATAATGCACCAATAGATACGAGATATACGGCAGAGCGGCGGCGAACAGAAATAGAACAGAGGAAAGTGTGGGGAACACATGGGCTGCCTATACCGTGGGGGGAATCGCCCCATATGCATGATACATACAGATGCATGTGCACATCCTCGGTGTGCACCACACTCCCACATATTTGGGTGCAATAATGTTCGCCGTGTACAAGCATTAGTGATATGCCCTTTGCTTTGCACATATGAAAACACACACGGAATGATCCATGGGATGGAGGCGGGAAGTCCCTGGGTTTTTTGACGCACATTTCATACGATATCCCGAGCAGCACATCCACTCCGCCTGCACCGGGAATACTCTTGGTGAGGGTGCCAAGTGAGTAGACAGTGAATTATGTGACACTGGGAAAGCTCATCCCTATCTCCGTCCCTCACACCCTTGTGTTTTTTCAAAGGTGTTTTTTAGATCGCTCCCATTCCGTATCGTATCGGGGCAGCCGGGTTCCTGAGCTGGTTTGCTGCTTTCCACAAACAACAATAATTGGCCGTTAACCCCGTTGCCCAATGAGCTTTGAGACCCCTGTAGCACCATGTTGTCCAGCAGTGTGTGAAGTGCTCCGCAGTCATACCTATGGTAACAAGTAAATTTTAACTTGTTGTTCTCATAAACTATAGACAGTAGTAGTGTGTGGACCCGGAAATGGGGGCTAAGTAAGCTGCCATTACCAGCAGCCGTGCCTGGGCATGCCAATGCGTATATGTATATACAGGATACAAATGGGATGATTCCCATGGTTTCACCCTGGCCTCCGTCAGACGTTGTAGTAACCATTCCGTTCCACCATTCAAAAGCACTGTCCAGACCTCAACATGTTCCCACTGGATTTCCAATCATCCCCACGCCGCCATTCTTGCTATTATTATTAATTTCATGCAAGGTATATGATGTGATGAATAATGAGCCTGCAAAGAAGACCTGATGGCTCCAGTGGGTCAGAGTTTTACGGAAGTGTTCCCACACATTGTTACACCTGGTAATGTTAAAGTGTGTGTGTGTGTGTATGTGTGTGTGTGTGTGTGTGTGTGTTTGTGTGTGTGGCTCTTGTTGTTGCACTACTTTAGCCACCCTTTCCTCACTTGCTCACATGTGTGGCTCAGTCAGTCAGTGGGTCTCACTGAACACTGAGGACGGTAACATGTTAATGTTTCACACGTCCGTATATTTGGCTCAGGAGTCCCCTGTGTGACCACCTTGACCGAGTGTGTGAAGACAACAATATTTTTGTCACATGTAGCCTCCGTCAAGACGGCCCAGAGTATGTCAAAGTCCTTATCCAGTAGTAAAGTATACTAGTTCGAACGCGGCCGTGTTCTCACCAAACAGTTATTATTATATGAATTCATTTTAAGGATTGGAAGGAGAGAAGAAGAAGAAGAAGAAGGAGAAGAGGCGGCAGAAACAAACATTATAAACAAAAAAATAGGGGGAAATTTCAAACGGGCATCCATGAAAGAGTAACTTTTTGGACTCTAAAAGAAAAGTCGCTCTCACGACACGGCGATGGCCTGCGTCACAGGCCCTCTGAGATTATATATGAGACCAGGTGGAAGGTGTTTGTATGTCCGTGTGTACGTAGTATTTGTACGTGGATGTGTGGCGGACCGTATGGAAATAGTCCCATCCACACACATACACACACACACATGCTATTATATTAGCGGAATGGTAACCTGTCGATGCATTAAGCTCTGGCCAGGTCACTAGTGTGTGTTCATAATGGGAAGGACATTATATGGAGAATGTCTTTTGACACGCTGCTCACGAAGATTAAACTTTGAGAGTATGAGAGAGAGAGAGAGAGACAGAGAGAAATGGCGGGTGTGAGAAAGCCGGCGCGGAAACGAGGAGGATACAAACTATATTTGAGGGGTGAGCATTTGAGGACATTAGATTTTTTGCTCGTCTGCAAATGTGACGGGAATGACCAATATGGCTCGGAGAATAGGGTGGAAAAAATCTGGAGAGTCCCTCTCTCTCTCTCTCTCACTCTGTATTCTGAACCAGTGAGTGCGAGTAATGTGAGTTACCTGGTGAGGTGCGGATAGTGGTGGTGGTCGTCGTGGTTTTGTATTCCGAAGGCAAATTAAAATACATAAGATATGAACTCATCTCTCAACTCCAGCCAGGTCCAACAACGACATGTTCCAGAAGAATAATGGGAACTTGCGAGAGGGTATAAAAATCCGTGAAAGGGGGGGGGGGGTATGGCTAAATGGGTAGGTCGGGAGGTAGTATGCTGGTAGTGGGTTCTTAAATAGTGACGACAATGGACTGGAGTCAAGTTTCAACCTGAATGGAGTACAATGGGGACAAGAGGGGGGAAATTCATGTATGCTCAGGTTGTATGAGGCCACATCCAATCTCTACGCCACCTCACAGAGGGACCCTCAATCCCCGCAAGGTGGTGGGAATCACAACCGTTTTCGGCAACTAAATTTTTTTGCCAATAGCACATTTACATTGAAAATCTCACAGAGCGGAATGCCGTGGGTAGGGCGCGTTGTCAACCACTGCCTAGTCAAAACCGTGAGCCCACACTCCGTGCACTCGTACCCCACTACGTATCACTCCTGCCCAAGTTGAACTTGACACAGGGAGTGATTCTCCAATGAAAGTTCCTCCTTTGAGCAATAAGTCCCTCGGGGAAGCAGTCCCGGGAGTGACTATGATACAATGAAATAATGGAACAAATCGGAACGGAAATTGTGGACGGAAATGTCCGAGCGGGAAATTTCATTTCAAGTCGTATTTATTTTATCTGTTGCATTTGATGATTTCTGGATTGGCGAAATACTTGTTTCTGTATTTTAATTGTTTCTTTGGAATTGTATTTGGTTATTTTTGTGTATTTTATTTGTAGATTTCTGTATATTTTTTTCGTATGTTTTTGTTTATTTTATTCGTACATTTCTGTATATTTTATTCGCATATTTTTTCATATTTTATTCATATGTTTCTGTATGTTTTATTTGTGTATTTTTGTATATTTTATTTGTATATTTATGCATATTTTACATGTAAATTTCTTTATGTTTTCTTTGTGTATTTTTGTATATTAAATTTGTATATTTTTGTATGTAAAATTTGTATATTTATGCATATTTTATATGTAAATTTCTTTATGTTTTCTTTGTG
>WJFA01002436.1:0-15985 GCA_009870155.1 Pseudobourletiella spinata | reverse complement strand
TGTAGTATGAGATAGAATTCTCTGGGTCACTTGGGCACGATATGCTATATGTTAAAGAGTAGGAGCACCATAAACGGAAAACAAGAGCTGTTTATTCAGCCACCGTCAAACACACTCCCTCGAGCCTACCTCTCTCGCTCGCTCACCTTCCCATCCCTTATCATGTGCCACGTTGGCAAGTAGACCCTCGGCCGTCGACCCGTACGGTCAATCTATTAATACAGAGTCCCTACTACTGTAACAAATGACATAAGCGGCATGGACAAGTGTAACAGCAGCATATTCGTAAGACATGGAAAAATGTAACAGCAACCCATGGGACAAAAACTTTAAACAGCGACACATGCACAAATATATCATACACGTATGCGAAAGGGACACATGTAACAACCATGAATGTGAAGGAAACGTATGCGACAGGGATATATGCGATAGGGATACATGTAACTGAAACTAATGCGAAATGTATTTATGTAACAGACATGCGGCGTGCATACATAGACCTAGGTCAGCAAAGAGGAGGGGTCGGCGAGGTCACCAGTATGTGACCTTTAATGTACATAAAGTGATAAATGTGCAAATGCCACGAATGCGTCAGTGACATGAAGTGATGTAACTTCGGCCGTCAATGAGGAGGGCTCATACTACGGTCCAGTCTCTGATGAGCATGAGCATGTGTGTCCGTCTGTCCTGTCCAATCCCCCATGAGCATGTATTTACTTATTGTCCTTGTCCAGTCGTATACCCGCTATGTATGCATATGCTATTGTCCCGATAAAAATGTGTATGCTATTGTCCAGTCGTATTCTCGATAAGTATGCATGTGCCATTGTCCAGTCGTATTCTCGATTAGTATGCATGTGCTATTGTCCAGTCGTGCCCCCGACAAGTATGCACATGCTGTTGTCCAGTCGTATCCCCAATGAGTATGTATATGCTATTGTCCAGTCGTACCCCCGATAAGTGTACATACTACAGGGTGTCCCATGGCTATATGTCACATTTATTTTGGCTCTAAAACCCAAACTCCTCAGCGTAGATCGATGACTTTACCACCAATCGAAAGCTGAGACTTTGGGATTTCGTTTGGTACCATGGACATCCAGATGCGCGCGCTGGTTCCTGAGATTTGCGCTATAAACAAAATAAAGCGATTTTTAGTATTAGCGTAAATAAAGGGTTATTCGGCCCTTTCGGCCGGATTTCACAGCTATCAGAAACAATTCAAACCGAACAACAACCGGGTTTACAACAGTCCGAGCTCTCCGGCCCCACCGCCAAACTAACTGAGGTACTTTCCGCTGGAAAATTGAGATTACATATTGATAAATGGAAGGAAATTAATACCGAGGAATACATTACATTACATAAAATTACGAATAGTTCAGGGATATAACAGAATTTTCAGTGTAACACCACTACATGCTGTTACTACGGCCAAGATAGGGAAGGAACCTAGACTAGTGTTTACACACAGCTGACTCGCGCTACTAGTGTAATAGTACGAGTTCGCTTGCCGCATACACTGCACTACTTGCTCCCGTCTTTCCCCATGCGTTACTCGCTGAGGAGCAGCGATAGGAAAAGTGACGCATATACACTAGCAGTAGCAGAGTCAGCTGCGTGAAAACACTATGGGGCCGACCGTCCCCAAACATTAGTACGTAAAAGTAATAAAATTCTGAATATCTCCGTTGAAATTATCATTTTAACATTTGTTCAACCGTAAACCGAAAGCGCGGCATTGTCACCGTTGTGATTCTAAGCGGCGCGTGAAACTATTTGTAACATCAGTAACTCCAAAAATTTGGTTTCTAAAAAATAAGACTTTTGACTCTTACGAAAAAATTGTAATAGAAATAGACCGATTACGTAAAATTGGAGCAATCAGACAGAGACTATCATTTCGCAAAATTCATATCTCCTATTTTTCCAGTGATTAAACCGGGCAAGGTTAGACTAATTCTCAATTTAAAATGCTAAATACTTTTGTCAACTCCCCACATTTAAGATAGAAGATTACAGAACAACGTGCAATATTCTTCGTAAAAACTCTCGTCTAACCAAAGTCGACCTTAAAGATGCATAACTTTCAGTACCAGTTTATCAAAGGACGGCATAGTACTTCTGTTTTGAATTTGATAAAAAGTATTATTCTTATGAAACCCTACCCTTTGGATTTGCATTAAGTACATATCTGTTCACAGACTTCGAGAAAAGTGGCCAGATTTCTCCGTGCAAAGGGCATGAAGCTAGTAGTTTATTTAGATGATATTCTACTTATACATGAAGACGCAAACACGGCAGTAGTAAACACAGACTTTACTATAAATACACTACGACCTTTAGGATTCACAATCAATTCGGAGAAATCAAATCTTCCAACAACAAATACTTCCTTGGAATACTTAAGTTTAATATTTTATTCCGAGAACATGACTATTTCTCTACCCGAACGAAAAAGATCAAAGATAAAATCATTGTGCCGTTCCGTTTTATCTGAGAACTTTCCACACAAAAAGTGGCGTAATTGTAGGGAAATTTGATCGCGGTTTGCCCTGCGACAAAATATGGGCTTTTGTTTACTAGAGAGCTCGCAAGGCTGATAGCAGAGAATTTAGGTAAAAACTGTCAGAACTATCAGGCATTAATGAGTCTTTCTACAACTGCTAAAGAGGTGCTTACCTGGTGGGAAAACTCCATAACCACTACCTTTCATTCTATTAGAACGGACTCATTTGATAAAACCATCTATATGGATGCATGCCTAACAGGTTATGGAGGACACTGTAACGGAGTTAAAGTTAATGACCACTCGACTCTGAAAGAAAAATATCACATTAATGCACTGGAAATATTAGCAGTGGAGAAAGTTTTAATGCATTTTTGTAAGGAAGATTCAAATTTAAGAATCCATCTGAGGGTGGATAATCAGACTGCAGTTGCTTATATAAACAGGTTAGGAGGAACACACTCGACGATTCTCCAAAATACAGCTAAAAGAATTTGGTTATGGGCAATGCAACAAAATGTGATTATTTGCTACTTATATGAAATCTGCTGATAATTATATTGCTGACGCCCAATCCAGGTTATTAGTTAAGGGTTTTCATTGGTCACTAAACAAGAATGTTTTCGCAACAATTATCCAAAATTTTGGGATCTCTTCAATAGACTTATTTGCTTCCAGGGATAATAGAAAAGTGGAAAGGTATGTCTCATTTTGATTTGAAACTAAAGCCTTCATGTAAGGTAAGTACTGATGCCTTCATTTTGACCTGCAAAATACAATTCCCTTTCATTTCCCCTCCTATTTCAGTGATTGCGAGAGTACTACGAAAAATCGAAGATGATAATTGTAGAGCAATTATGGTAGTACCTTACTGGCCGAGCCAGACTTGGTTCCCAGACTTCCGTAGACTGTCAAATACTGATCCAATTTATTTTGGACCCCCGAAGAAAATGCTCACTTCACCTTTCACTAATCTTGATCATCCTTTGCATATGACTCCGCCTAATGGTGACAATCGTATCCAAACAACATTTCACTAGCTGAATATGGAACCAAAAATTTTAAAAACAATAGAAACATCATGCAAACCAAACACTTGGAAATTATACGGTACTTACTGGCGCAAGTGGGAGGAATTCGTGAACGAAAAATCAATTACCAGTTCCAATACACTCCAACTTGTCCTGAGTTTCCTTCAATCTCTCCTGGAATCGGTCCAGAATAGTCTCCATGGGTAATAATTATTCCCCCAAATTAAAATACCTTAGCATGAAGTTAGTCTCTCTTCTGATGCTCACTACCGGACAACGTTGTCAAACTATTCATTGTATTAGACTGTCTTACATTACAAAAAATAATAAGGGAGTTATTATTAGAATCCCGGATAGTCTAACTAGGAACTAGGACTAGGAAAACTTGAACCTCTACACGTATACAACCGGTATTATCATTAGAGTATTACCCCACATATGTTAGTTTATGCGTAGTTACTACTCTAAAATGATATTTAGAAGTGCCTCAGAATTTAAGTTCAAATAAGCTTTTTATAAATACTATAAAACCGTACGGCGAAGCCTCAAAATGTACTCTGGCTCGTTGGCTTAAGAATGTACTTTCACTTTCTAAAGTTGAGGAATGTTTTAAGGCTCATTCCTTTCGCCACGCTTCCACATCTGCAGCAAAAATAGCAGGCGTAAATATCGATGTTATTTTCCAGAAGGCTGGATGGTCTCCCCGATCATCTGTATTTGCTAAGTTTTATAATAAGCAACTAGTAAGTAGGGATGAATTCACTTCTGCTGTACTGAGTTCTAAAAGTAAATAAATTCTATTTCTAAAATCAGCGCGATCTTTGAATAGTTACCATAGTAACAAGTTGCCTAAAAGGCAACCATCAAGGATGTAGAGTCGGAAGTATAATTGCATGATTAGACAAGGCCTTAGACAAAGCCTTCTGAGGTCAGGGGCGGGCTAAGTCAAGGGTTAAAGGATGGCTTATCACTAAGTATACATGTGCATCAATGCTTTTAGTGCGGGTTGTTGTTTTGCTGTGAGCTGGACGCAGTGAAGGGAGTCCAGCTGTCAGCACAGCACAGTGAAGCTGCTTCCTACGCGACACGGAACCGCTGCCCGGGCCTCGGAGGCAGGATTGGGAATTGGGAATGGAAACGTTTTGGCCGTGTGATATGTCGTCCGTGTGTAATGAGGTCTATGGTTACCACACCACATGCACACACAAACACAACGACACAGCACAGGCATCCACAGCCTGCAGAGAGAAGTTTACACGTTCTAATCGCAGGTCTTTTAAATTTGGCATCTGTCAGGTTTATTTTAAATGATGCACCGGGTGCCTCAAGGTAGTATTTAGCCCTTTCTTCGCCTGTATATCATTGCTATAAATTGCATAAATGATGCTATAAGTTGAACAGATAGACTGCCCTGTTGTGTTTTGACAGTTGCGATCAAAACTGAATAGCGCAGTAGGGCTATCTTCATCATATGCTTACCTTAAATGGACGTGATTTACTGTTCCTGATTTAAGATTTTCGGTTTACTATTGTGGATCTGGGTATGGGTGCATCACATGCAGACGTATTGGTGAGATTTAAATGAGGACAGGTCGTGCCCTAATCTTTGAATAGAGCGGAAAACGTAAGCAAAAATCATTGACGGTTACAATTACATGTTCAACGAAAATAAGTGAACAACGCATTTGTTGACTCCTTCAGTGTTTTTATATACTTCACGGATCTGTTGTCTTAAAACTATGGTTGATGTATCCCTCCTTCCCTCCCTTCATCAAAACCCATAGTTTCTGGAATGAAAGACCTACAGCCGTCATTTGCCGAATCGCATTTGACTCCTTCTGAATTGTGGCAGAGAAGGAGCAGATGTCGTAAGCTATTCCGGTCAGGTTCGGTGGTTCTTAAATTGTCCATTCATTATTATGGCAACATTCGAGTGTACGGCACAGCTAACGTCATACTTATGCTGAATAATGAGCCAGGGGTGACAGTACAGAGTTTACATGATAGTGCAAGCGAATCTGTATATTTGCCTTACAAAGCCTAATGCTGCATCTCCCTCGTTTATAAACCATCGTTCATTAATCACTACTCCAGTATCCTGTCAAGGAGCCATGCATCTATTTCAGGTTTTCATCATCAATAAGATGAGATCATCCAGTAAGATTTACATGATTAACAGCTTCATCTTCTTGGAGAAGCGCGTCTTATTGAATTATAGTTTTGCTCCCCATCCTTGCCGTTTTCCGTGCTACGTCTACTAGCACATACTCCTTAACTTTCGCGTGTACGTGGTTAGGCTCTCGTGTTCCTGTTAATTAGGAAATCCCTATGCATTGCTACCCCTATTGCTACTGCTAGCTTTGACATCAGCAGGGGGAAAAGTATTAACGTGTGTTTACTTTTGCCATTTATGTACATCTAAGTAGGTCTCTTCTTTGTAGAGTACAAGATAGCCAAGTTTACATAGTCAGTTTGTAAGGTACATAGAGACGCTGGTGGGGGAGACGTCTACGTGAATGAATTTGTGGCCAAAAAGTGGAGGTTCACTCTTCTAACTCCTAGTTACTTTAAAGGCACCGGAGAATAAACAGGATGAAGTATTATTTACACACACTTCTACTCTGTTTCATTGTTCAAGTGGGCTCGTGTCTTCAACGTGAGTTTTATTGGTGCTACCTCCCCTCGGTAGATCTGTATAGTAGATCTACCACTAGGAAAACTTGAGCATTCGCTCATACAAGAGATCATTAAATGCTTTTGGTGGGAGGGAAAGAGAATGCTCTTTTGTTGACGGTGCTGAAAACATGAATAATTCTCTAAAATCTATACGACTTGGTGCACAATCCTGGGGTCTCTTGAGTTTTGTACACTCTTTGTTTTGTTTTATTTCCAGCAGTATGGAGCGGTGTCGCCCCTGTCATGGGAAAATCTGTTGATGCAGCGTGTCTGGAGCCTAAGCTCATTGGTCCGTGTCGTGCACAGGTTCCAAGGTGAGACCGTAGTGTACAATTATGTTCCCATATTTTGGAATGTGCTGTTGGGTGGAATAACTCATCCGTATATACACATCCTTCTTCTAGGCGGAACTGCATTTCTAGGTTATTGCAGGTTCCTACGTGCTAATAATATTATTACGATCACGAAGCTCATTAATTTAATGCGAATCAGCAAACAGCTTCAATGAGATCACTAACACTTGTGAATTAACGTCAAATTAGTGCCTTAAATACCAACAAAAATGTAAATGGAATCTCCCTTTTAGACCCGTCTTGCATTTACATGGTTTTTGATTCACATTTATACTTCTTGCTGATCCTGTCTTTATTTTGAACATTTGATGCAAGGCTGTTGAATACGTTATGTTCTACAGCCTTGATTTGATGAATGCTTGCAAACTTATAGTGGGAATGTCGGTAAGTATAATATTATAGTTAGTGACCACACGTTCATAAGATCATAAGCTTACTACCACAGCACAGTTCTAAATATCCATGTGCAGATATACAACAATTGCGCTAAAAGTTGTGGCTTCTTATTCTGATTTCATCTTTGGGTAACCAAAATCATTTTACTAAATAATAACGGGATGAACCAAAGAATGAAAGACAATTTCAGAATTTCCTTCCCAGAATTCATATTCTGGGTTCAAAAATCAGAGCGGCGCAATGAAAATACGTCCAAACTAAAGGGATTATGATTTCATTTGGTTCTCTTTCAGAGAATCTTCTCTCAGCGAGCGCCTAGGCCATGATTTCTCCGAATTACCTGAGAATTGCATAGTCATCATCAGACATCATAAAACAATAAAGCGTAAAGCGTGATTAAATACTCTCCGAAAATTGATGTCGCCAATCATAGAGCTAATTTGTCAACAATTACACAACAATTTACAAAGTGCATGAAATCTATGCATGACTTACCTGCTCAAGTCGTTAGTGAACGTTAGGAAATTTAATATTATATGCGCGTTTTCAAAGAAATATTTCGACGGTTAAACTGCAAATTTTAACATTTGACTTATCGGCCAGTTGCAAAATTTACCCTGCGACAACTCTTCAAATTCCTAAAGGCAAAATTTAATGTATCCATGTCGACGAATTAATTGGTCGTGGCGGCTGGCGGCTATTGCGGGAAGTATGAATGTTGCAGCTGTGTATAACAAAGTGTATGGAAAAATCATTGTTCAAAATTTAAAGAAGTCCATCAATAAGAAAATACCGTTATATGGCGTGTTCTGTATGGTTGGTGGATTTGAGTTGGTTTGTGAATACTGATAGTTTTGTGCAAGCAAAAAGTAGATACATTAAATATTGCAACTGGCAAGAAAATCAAATGTTTAATTTTGCAGTTTAACCGTCGATTTGCTTTGAAAAATTCGTCTGATGGATGTGGCGTATCGCTGTGTATATTATTTTTCCCCGCTCAGTTGGATTAAACAAACAGAGCCCCGTTTCCAGTTAAGAGTCATTTTGAATTGGTCTATTATGCCATGAAATGTAATGTTTCGTGTCATCCACCTCAACAATCAGCGCAAAACACAATAGTTTAATAACATGGGGCGAATTATTGGTCACTATATAGGTACTATTACAATCCAAGGACCCAAGATTGCGAGAGTTTCTTTTACGGTGGCTGTGGCGGGAATGCGAACAATTTCGAGTCTATAGATGAGTGTAACAGCAAATGTGGTGGGAGGAGGAGGGCAAAACAAAGTGAGTGGTTTGATTCTCTCCTGAAAGTATGCATAATTTCGAGGGGGTTTCAATTATTTATGTTGAGAGAAGATTAAGCGTGAAGGAATGTAAAAGCCCTTCAATTCCGGCGCTCTCGAGAAATATAAAAGTAGTTGGTCACTACAGATGTCACTGGTGCCGGTATGGTAATGCTTTTAGTTATGCGGTTTTTAGGCTCGGTTTGTGAGGGTCCACCTCAAGAAGGTCCAAGTTGTGAAGGAATCGTTCTACGATGGACTTTCAACACGTCAACTCAAGAATGCGTCCAATTCATCTACAATGGCTGTGGGGCAACGGCGAATAACTTTCACACCAAAATTGACTGCCAACTGCAATGTGGTGACAAAAGCTCGTGTCAACTCCCGCAGTCAGCTGGACCTTGTTATGCTGATATTAAGCAATGGTGGTTTGATGCGGACAATGGAAAATGTTCCGAGTTTATTTATGGAGGCTGTGGTGGGAACTCTAACCGGTACAAGAGCCTAACTGAATGCGAAGCTGTGTGCAAGTCAACGAGCGCAAAACAAGTTGAACGTAATACATGTTATGTCACGAGTGCTTCGTAGACGCAGCTAATAGACAATAGACCTGTTAACTCCATGTGCTGCCACTAATCTCCAATTACAGAAAATCCATGCGACGGTGTAAAATGTCCTGGAGGAATCAGCCACTACACTGAGCTCGGATGTAAGCCAGTTTATGATGATGGAGCCTGTTGTCCCACTCGCTTTGAATGCCGTAAGTTTTCGCCTCATCGTGTGTAATTACAGCTTAATATCATGCTGAATTCTAACCGACCTTTTCAGTTGAGAGATGCTTAATCCATTATTATTTTATCCATTAGCCGAAAGAGAAGTTGAGAAAAATAGTGATCAGTGTATTTACAAGGGCAAGATCTACAATAGTGGGGATGCTGTCCCGTCCGCCGACTCCGGCTCCGCGTGCAGGGCTGGTTGTACCTGCAATACCGGTGAAATCAACTGCGCCTATGTGGAATGCCCAGAATTGTTCGGATACTTTCCTAAGCCAGGTTGTCATATAAGTCAGTATAAGCCGGATCAGTGTTGCGCCTACGATTATGCTTGTGGAAACGGTACGACTTGAGTTTGATGTTCTCAATATATTTCCGTCGGACCGTTCTACTCAATTTTTATTATTTGTCTTTTATTTGAAATACGATCCAGAGACCGCCATTTGCGAGTTCGAGGGCGAAAAGTATTTGGAAGGTCAGAAAATCTATCCGAAAGATGAACCCTGTTTGGTGTGCTACTGTAAACCTGGCTTCAATGGGACTTTGTCCACCGAATACTGTCATAAAATTGACTGTGGTATTGAAATATGGTATGCCAGCTACATGCAGAGGGGCTGCACTCCAATTTATTTTCAAAACAACCAGAATAAAATTGGCTGTTGTCCCATTTCCTGGAGATGTCGTAAGAATACGGGATTTATTGTTCTTTTAATTTTTTAGTCTCGTTGACAACTGTATTTAAGATTTTGAGACATTGTTGTCTTTTAGCCGACGATTTAGAGAGCGAAGGAACGGCTGAGGAGACGGGGAACAAGATCATGGAGGCTGAAGCTACCCCAGCTGTGGGTCAGGTTGCCCGCTCAACTGGCCCACCAGAAACGAAAGCATTAGCTGATGTTCAGCGCGTGATAAGTTTGGAAGAAAATAGTTTTTCCTGTGACCAGCCGAAAGCTGAGGGGAACTGTCAAGCAAGAAGACTCCGTTATTTCTACAATACTACATCAAATCAGTGCGAAGAGTTCGAGTACACTGGCTGTGGAGGGAATGGGAACAATTACCTTAGCATCGAACAATGCAGTCACACCTGTGCTAAACAAGAGCAGGATTTAATGGGACGCTTCGGGTCCGTCAAGTTAACAAGTATGCAATCCTATCAATATAATCTTAATCAGCCTAGAATGTTCTAGGCTTCTGAACTCCAAAAATTCGTAGTTATATACGCAAGTAATTTGGTTACAGTTAAGACTTTGGTAGTCACCAAAGACCCGTGTACTGAGGAACCTCGGACTGGTCGTTGCAAGGCCTATTTTAGACGTTTCTACTACGATCCTCAGACAAATACTTGCAAACTTTTCATTTATGGGGGTTGCCAACGAAATGGGAATAACTTTTATACGAAGGAGTCCTGCGAGGCCACCTGCGTGAAGGTTTACCCTAACGTCTGCGCGAGCAAACCCCAAGATTTGATCAGAGACTGTGGTTACGAAAAAACAAACAAATTTTATTACGACCCGGAGGATGGCTACTGCAAGCAGTTCGTGAGCACAGGTTGCACAACCAACAATGCCTTCAATCGTCTCGTGGAATGTGATTCCGTTTGTGGAATTGGAAAGAAGGGACTCCCTCAGAGACCCCAGATGGCGGTTCTCCAAAGTATGTCTATTACGATATAATTCAATTTGCTTAACACCGTGTATATCCACTCGTATTACCCCTTTTTACAGCTGTCAATTCTCGAGAAAACATTTGCTTGCTTCCTCGACACATTGGTACCTGCCTCGCGAACGTACCATCGTATTATTACGATGTCATAGCGAAGTCCTGTAAATCATTCCTCTACGGTGGTTGCTTCGGCAATGCAAATCGATTTGCAAGGTTAGATGACTGTAAGCGAACTTGTGAGATTGACTACGACGAGAAAACTGGAGTTAGCGGTCGAACTGATGGAGGCTCCATTGCTTTTGTTGACCGCCGTCACGTAGAAGAACAACCGAATGAGATGATATTTTCTGATAATAATATGCCAAGAAGACGCGACATCTTGGTAACAGTTTCCCCGGCATCACACCAGGCTGTGAGTACGACTTGGTTCAACACAGCTTGGCATGAATTTCTCGGAGAGATCATATTCATGAAATTTTTGTAGTTAAATGAAACTATGCCTGTTGCTGCACGGTTGGACAAGGCTGAACATGATGAAGACGAGGACTCGCCGAAGAAAATCGAAGCGGATGATTCAAGTTTTATTTTTGGTAGAATGTTTATGTTAAATCAGAAGCCTAATACTGACTCCTCCAAAGCCGATGGTGTAGGTGCGAGTTCGATTGAAACGGAGGATGGTGAAATTGATCACTCTGGATCATTTATCATGAGTACTACCACAACTCAGCCTCCTTCTGAAGACTCCACCTTATCTGGAAGCGATGAAGTTGCCACCATTATAGACTCGGAAGAAACCACCAGTAGAGATTCATTATCTCAAACGCGGATATTAGAAAGGGAGAGTGAATCCATTCGGTACGTTGTAGGAACTACTCATCCTTCTCCAGTCTTGAGTCCAGAGGTGGCGTATAACGAAAACTTTACACTTCCGCAAGGTATTCAGAGTGGAATTAACGAAAGTATCTTTGTACTTTGTTTATCATGACACTATTATAATTATCTGTTTGCCATTCATTTCATTTAGACTCTTGCAGTCTTGATTTCAACTTGGGCAGCTGCAATCAGACGATATTACGTTTTCACTGGGATGGAAATGAATGTCGACCCTTTAACTACACGGGTTGCGGTGGAAACGCTAATCGTTTTGTATCGGAATTTGAATGTAAGCGTACTTGCGGTAGCAACTTTGAAGATCTTTCACAGGGCTTGCACTGCACTTTCGGTAACCGTGTGATCCCCTTCGGCACAGACTTTGATGAGTCTGAAAAGTGTGGATCACAATTTTGTACATGTTCAGTTCCACCAAGTTTGTCGTGCACAATAAAAGTATGCACAAGCAATACACAGAAGTAACACGCTACCGCCCTCGATATATATGTATATGGACAATAATTAATTTAATTCTTGAGCAGTAAATATATATGAAAACATTAATAAAGTTTAAAAGGTATTAAAATGCATCTAAGCCTAATCCCACAACTTAATCAGCCCATCCCAACCGGCAGATATGATCTTCGACGTCTCATATGGATGCCAGAGAACGGAAATGCAAACATTATCATGGGCCTTCCATTTGCTAAAAACTTTGGTGGTCTTCCAGTCCCACACAAAAACTTTCCCGTCAGCATCACCCGAGATCAAATAGCTGAAAAATAGAAAATCAATGTAGTCCCATTTATCAAACCGTCATAAATCATATTTTCTATTACACTCTATTTTACCGTTACTAATTGTGCTTGTACACTCACCTCATGTCTGGAGAGAAATCCAGCTGGCAAGCATACCCAGCTACCATGTGTCCCTTGAAGGTTTTTTTCCGGTGAAGCTTGAATCGATTCATTGCCGTAAATATCATCACTTTGTTGTCCATAGATTGACACGCAAGCCACTTCTGGTTAGGTGATAAGGTAACTGCAGGCATACTGTGCATACTTGGATCTGCGATGTACTTCATATCTACAGGTATATCCCTATATAACGGAAATAAAACCACAGAAATCAACAAGACATGATTGTCGAGGTTCAAAATAGATACTAGCGATCAAATAAATGTTTGACTCAAATTACCATTCCCAAACCCGCAAGCTCTTATCATCAGAAGTAGAAACTATCCTTCTGTTTTCGTCAACAAATGTAATGGTATTCACAGCCCCTAAATGCCGATCATACTCTTGAACCACTTCACCCGAACGTGTATCCCACTGTGTACGAAGATGAAAACAAGATTTTGCCATAAAATTCCGACCGAGTTGAATCAAGTCAAATTAGGAGGCAAAATACAAAAACCAAGAACATACACAAACAATCTTTTTGTCAGATGTTCCTGCCACAAATAAGTGCTGCTTATCTTCATCCGGGTGAAATTTTACGCAATAGGGAACTTTCCTATTTGTGAACCTGTTGATGCACTCACCCGTCTCTGTATCCCACAGCTTAATGTACCGATCGTACGCTGAAATTTAAAAAAACGGCATGTTTAAGAAGGCCCATACTCCCATATAGCTGTGAAAGGAATTACGAAGTCAATTAATACCGGCACTGACTTCACAAAAACTTACCCGCAGATAGGAATTTTGTTCCATCGTTGTTGAAATTGATGTCTCGCACAGCTTGCTTATGTCCAATGTAAGTCTGAATACACCTTCTTTCGTTATGGACTTCCCACAGCTGAAAAAAAATGTTAAATAAGTAATACTGATTCACTTCATCTCACATGTGAAAATGGAAGACGATATTTACTTTGATACGGCAGTCCATCCCAGCCGATAACAGCAAGTGGCCAGATTGCGGAAATAACCGTATACAGGAAACTCCCTTCGAGTGTCCCTGATAAGTGTGGATTAAATTTTTCGGAATGAAACATTTTGGAGGCACAGTAACCTTGCCAGGAGGCTGAATAAATGATCTGCCCTGGTAATCTTTGACATTCTTGATATGAAGAATGGATTTCTCTTCCACCGTTTTCTCATCCACATTCTTGCCTCGCCTCTGTCGTTTGCTTAAAATCACCTCCAGTTCGGCAGCTTCCTCCTACCATGCAATTAATTGTTAGCACACTTGCACGAGTACCTAATTCATATCATGCCAATTCTCATAGCTCAAACAACATTTAATTCCGTTAAATTATTTCAGTTCTTACCTCACTAGGCTTCGCCACCTTTTGTTCATCCTGAAAACAGCCCCACGGTCCCAAAAATCCTTCAATGTCTTCAGGGTTATCATTCTTTTCCCTTTTTCGTTTATCTAAGGGTCTCTTTGGAATTTTTTCGAAAACTGTTTTTGCTCCTTCGGCTGTACTAGGAATTACACCTACGGTTTTAGGATTCCCTGGATCCGTCGACGTCGGGTCAACTGCGAAGCCTGCAATGCCGTCAAATTACTGTCAACACAAATCACAACAAACAGCTATGTGCTAAAAATAAGCAATTAACGGAATCATACCATAACTAGTGAAAGTTCTTCTTTGATTTTCGAACTGAAATTCATTTAAGTGAGCTTTTTCGACATAGCCTGCGAGTGTATTCTTCACAGCCTTCTGTTGATTGGTTCTGAAAGGATTTTCAGGGCCTATAACGGGAGCATACAATTCTTCATACTTAGGGTTGTGCATGACTTCCTTAGATTTGTCATCTTTCAGGGCTACAGGTGTCACAACAGCACTCTATTGAAAAAAAATGCATAAATTTCAAAAACATAAAGTAAGAAGGCATCATTCGTCATAACGTACAGGCAACGGCTAACAGCTACTACACTGAATGGAAGCAGAAACTAAACTGTAAAACTTACATTCATATATACGTCCGGTGCTGCGACGACTTGCAGATCCAGAACTGGCTTGACTGCAGGAAGCTCCTGCAAATGCAAAGGTCCTTCCTCCTCTTCTTCATTCGTAGGATGCGATTCTGCGTCTTTAATCTGCTTGGTTTCTTCTGCGGAATCATTTTCGTCGTCCGAAGAACTTCCATACGATCTTAAAGCATCCATTCCTCCTGATCAACACCTGATCTAGATAAAATACCTATCAATTTGTACTATCAACTCCAACGTCACTGGATCCTAAGGCCTCAATCTGATCAGTTCAAACAGTTTCGTATCGATTATTTCTAAAACCCACAAACTCTAATACAATAGTAAAACCATATATCAACGGCTTATTCGTGGGGCACAAAATTGGCACGGTACACAAGAAATATAAACTGCGTCCTTAAATCGAGTCCGCGGAAACGTAAAACTTGAATTTGGGCGCGAACTCTCAATTATAGAACTACCCATAGAAAAAAGCGATGTCATAGAAATACAGGTTGATGTAAGGGGAGATGTTGCAGACTGCATAGTGCCACTCAAAATAAATCACTGGAAAATCCAGATATCCTTCGAATTACGTGTGAGAAAAGGGGGATCCTGGCAACTCATACAAAGCATATTTCACCAATTTCCGCTTCACCGGGGCGGGGGATAAACATGACCAATACCAAATTCACCAAGTATATTTAACCAAAGGATGTTTTTCACCTTGCAAAGCAGTGCGGGGAATAATATTGGTTGATGTGATAATGATACGATAATATCGAGTAAATGACTATCACAATAATAACATTATCGTATCCGCTCCAAAATCAAAATCATTATGATTATCAATATCGAATTGACACATTATTGACTACTATCGTTATCATGTATTGGCTGATATCGATAATCAATTCGATAATTTCAAAATTTACGCGTTGTCAACAATTTTAGAACCAGCCATTGAGATTTGGGCCGCTGGATGCAACTTGATGAGACTGGCTACGATGGTGTGTACGCCACCTCATAGCTTATGCAATGAACTCGCTACGCACATTCGCCATAGTTTACGCGTCGAATTCTCAAACTTTGTCACATAGTGAGTAACAATAGTGGTAAAAAGTTCAAAATAAAGAGGAAATAGTGTGCTCATGCTGTCAATTACTATAAATTTATGTAATTTTAGTTTAATTTGTAACGGAAACTCTGTTTCTGAGTAGATTTAACAGGAAATGCAGAAATTTTATTTTCGAATCGATATTTTTGAATAATGAGACAATCCAACGATAATCCAAAAGATGATTATTATCTTTTGGATTATCGTTATCGTATCAGCAAGAATACGATTGATATTACTGTTATCTTTATCAACCTTTTCATTATCGTTATCGTAATAAATTATTGTATTCCCCAACACTGGCTCCGGACCAACTGTGTTGCTGGACTCGGTGAAGTCCATATTACATTACCATAAGTCGGACACTTATAAAGATCTCCGAGGAAATCGTAG
>WJFA01002435.1:0-15986 GCA_009870155.1 Pseudobourletiella spinata | reverse complement strand
TTCTATACCACCACCACCCCTGCCATCAACAACAGCCGTCCCCCATCAACCCACCATTATAAAGTTCCCCATATTAAAATATGACCCAATAAATTCCGCTTGTCTTTCATAGAAGAATGGGAGCGGGAGCCGCCCGTCTTGTCTCATTCCTCTGTAGTAGTAGTAGTAGTGCAACCTTCTTCACATTCTCGCATAGCGTATAATTGTACGCTCTTATATGTCCCTCATGTGCACACCACTTCCACAGCAGCAGCACCACATAAACCATCCAATATGAATAAGTATACGCCTCAACTGGATCCTTCCCGTATCCGATCAAACGCTCCAAAAAACCGGGGCTCGACTCTTTCGTCGCTGAAAAATACCAAGATCTGCTCGGTGTACTCTAGTGGCCCGCATATTCCGTGGGTGCTCGTGAACCTCAACTACTGTGACGTAGAAGAAGTAACCGGAGGAGCCCACACAGTCACACGCGTATGTGCTAACAGGGTTAATTACCCGCCAATGTCACAACTGTCCCTACAAGGCCCCTCGTCGAACATCACATTACACACATATATACCCACATACGGAATACATATATACTTGAACCAACAACAATGATTCTAATTCTCCACAATAATGCGTCGTCGGCAAGACCAATCACACCAGCATCCCTACTTCTATCTGGGTCGTTATAGATTTGGCACTGACTCTGTACGAATAATAATATCCCTTTCCCTCCATCCATCCAGCTCAACAGAGAGAGAGAGAGAGAGAGACAGAGTTCTAAATTTATCCATATTTACGCAATTCCCCTCGTGCTCATGTGATCAATCTTGGTGGAAATCCTATAAGTAAGACGACAACGACGACGGTGGCGGCTAAGAACAGCACATTAAACAGCCACAAGACATACATGTCCCCGCCGTTCCAGCCTTGAAATCATTCAAATCTACCTTGTTCCGCATGTGCTGCGGGAGTGACAGACGCGGCTGACGATGATAAAGCTACCCCCCGTACCCCTACCACCAGCGTTACCAGCCACTGCCACCGACAGACTAACTTCTTACTTACCACTGTCTTCCCTAGCGTCCCTTTACTAACCCCTCTACCAATCCTACGTATGGTCTACGTATATAAATTTCAGTATACATACATATGTATAAGAGTGTCAAACCACTTAAATTACTACTACTACCAGCTTACAGGCCACACGTCACTCAAGTACCTCTTTATACATCTCATAGCTTACACGTGCAAATACTCCAAGGAAACTGTACACTATATACTACTACACTACTACTCCCGAGCATTTCTCCCTGGCTGATCCACACAAATCCCTTTAGCACCGCGTACGCAATATTGGGAGCTGTACTGGCTCAAGGGTTATGAGTCCAGCCCACTGTTCCGCAATAAGAAAAAAGTCTTTTCAGGACTTTACGCATAACTGACTACACTACAACAGTTGTCAACTTCACACTCTGTTCTACAATAAAACTGTCCAAGAGTCATAGTGGTAGAACAACCTGAATGCGGGGATAAAAACTGGACCGGTTTCCAGCAACGGCCTTGCCCCATGCAACCTTGGTCTTCTACACACACACACACACACACACACACACACACACACACACACACACATACACAAACATACAATGTATGCAGACGTACAAAGTCATCCTGAAAACACTACATCCATTCACTGCCATGTAAAACAATGGAAATATAGTCAAAGCTTTGGCTATTGGTCTACAGGAACTTCAACTTATGATCCGCACGATCCCTGCTGTCACCCATCAATATATCGGTTAAGTGGAGCCACGAGGACTCAGAGAGCAGATGAGATAAGGCGAACAACTCTCGCCACAGAATGTTAAACACGCCGTATCGAAGAGGAAAATGTTGGAGTGTGGAGACGGATTAAAAAGGATTGACCGTAGCGTTCAGCGTGTCCCCGCTGTAAGAGTGGCGGAACGGATGAGCCCAATAAATGACAACAAAGTGTGTATAAATATGCGTGTGTGTATCAACATCAACACCCTCCCCATCATAAGTCCTTCCTCATAATGTACTTTTAGGGGCGATGTATAATAGCTTAGGTGCTTGCGCATGGGCACATGCATCTACCATATTCATACATGGCACACACACAATGTCCACCACAGCACATATGCATTTCATTTCACAGAGAGATTCAATTTCACAGGGCAAAGGTCAACTGCGCCGATGCACCATTGATTCCATACAGCCTCGAGTGACACCCCATAAAAACAAGAGGAGGAGGAAGAAGTGAGGCAATGGAGTGGATCATCACCCCCGTTACTTCATGTATCTTTTCCACTGGTAATCAGAGCGTACAGCAAGATTTCCAGCTTTATAGCATTATTATTAATTATCACGTTCCCACGGTTCCGACCACAACCCATCTGTTTGGCTCCACATAACCACCGCTACAACTACTACTACTCCCACCACCACCACCACCACCACCACACTTACCGCCACGGCCGCCATCACATATCATCACCCACACACATACAAAGCAGACCTGAGCAAAACCCACACAGCACTGAATGGATACATAGGAACAAACATGGCACATCATCAATCTTCACTTCAAAATCAACAAAACTCCCGCTTCATCTCCATCATCATTCATTAGTGTTACATCAGTTGAGTGTACAGAGGCGATCCGGCAGTGGGTTCACTCGAGAGCTCCCACTCTCATCAATTCGCACGCACTCACGCGTATACGTGGATAGACTAAATACACACACCGTTCGCAATGAATGAGTCAGTTCTGTACGACTAGCAATTATTATGATTATTATTAGTAGTAGTAGCATGGAATTCATATTTCCGCTCCCACAGTGTTGGACAAAGTATTTCATACATGGCGAACCTGTGAGCGCATAAGGTACGGTTCAAAATCCACGAAACAAAAGTTTCTCACAGCTTACGTACGACTTAAACTGCGGAGTATGCATTCTGCGTAGTGCGTGCTCCGTCAGGAGGAGGCCAAAGGAAACGACGCGGACGACAACGACAACTCTCACACAGCGGAGTTCAGAGAGGTCAGCAGACCTGACTGAGACTGACTGTGAGTGCACTTGGGATGCATGTACCACAGCTCCACATATGGAGCCGACAGCGTTATTATGTGTGCTCGTACAAGCACGTTGTCTTTGAGTGGCGGCCCGCTCGCAAGTTGGGACAATGTGAAGCCAGTACTATAGACTTCACACCATCCCTCGCGCGTTCTATCGTAGCGCATCCTTAAAAGCTCATTGATGATTCCCCAGAAGAGAGGGATAATTGAAAGATCCCATAGTGGCCGTAATATGGATGAATTCATACTTACACCGACCTCACTGCGTTAACAGGCATGGGGAACGAAGGATCGGGGAAGTGAATCACAAAAGGCGGAACCGCCGCCCTCTTGATGTCCTTGTTCCTCCACATTTTTCCACCCCCGAACGGCACTTTTTGCTCCCCCAGTTAGTAATGCCGCCGCCTCAAATCCTGTACGTGTGTGTGTGTGATGAAAAGTGGCTGTTACAGGACTACATGGTCATAAATTCCCAACGTAAGTTATCCATTAGCTCCAATCATATGACCGTTTGTTCTCGTCATCGTCGTCGTCGTACAAATTCACGCACTGTTTTCCCCACGCACTCCACCTGACTGAGTGAGTGAGACCAACTTTTCCATCCGATCCAGATCCCTAGAACTTCATCATTACGAACTCAAAAGTTTTAGCCTCACATGTATGTACGCTTAACCGCACGCACACAGTGAGCGAGAGAGAGAGAGAGGAAATTGGAGCCTTTTATGCGACGACGACGACGACGGAGGCAGCTGGAAGTGTGACAATGTGAGATAAATTCCAGACCTCCGGCCTTGTAACTAACTGGGAAGAAGAGTCGCATCATCATACAGATTCCGGGGAGTACAGAGTGAGAGAGTGTAGGAAAAGGAGTGGAAAGAGTCAGTGTAATGTTATACATATACATGTAGCGATCAGTGACAGACGACAAGACCCAGGCGTGTTTATGTGTGAGTGGTGCGGCTGACCGGGTGCTTATCAATGGGATGACATAAATCATGGAGGGAAATTAATGAATCCATATAAACCATGAGAATTTGATAAGAGTCTCTACGGAGCACACCCCATACTTCATCCCTGCCAAACTTCCTCTCCTCCACAATTAGCTCATAAATTCCATGTCATTTCCCCGGACACGCAGCCGCCATTTTTTCTCACCCGCACATCCACACGCATACACAGACACAAATTCACACACAAAAGCCTATATACGGACGGACAAAGGCAGACACACATAATGTCACAAGTGTATAAGATACACACATCCACACATATGCTGTATCAGATATAGATATGTATACGCACGCACACATACATGCATACATACACACACCATCTCTGTTACACCTATAAATGCACATAGTACATATTCACTAACATCCACGCACACAGACACAAATTCATAAGGACACACACACATCCATACTGTCACAAGTATGCACCTAAGGACACACAGGGGCAGACACACAGGCTCAAAGCATACAGAAACACTCACTCTAAAGTATATTAATACACACACACATAGACGTCAGCTTGATTTAGACCCCGAACCGGGACACCCAAATAGATAGACTCCCTCGCCTCTCCATCTTCAGTGAAAGGCTCCTCTCTTTCATTATTTTACCACGGGGGTCAGAAACGATGATGACACTTGGAGGACAGCCGAAAATGGCCGAGTCCCCTGACAAATCTCTTGGCGTGCGTATAGTAAATCCCCTGTCATGACTTACTCCGCACACACTGTAAGTCTCTCTATAAACTATGGACTTGGCACTACGAGGTGTACAGAGGATTTCATCCTCAACATCATCACTGCCTTCATCACCACCACATCAACAGTCCAGGGCAAATCTCGGCCACATTTCATCATTCCACATTCCACATCCATGTCCCACGTGTGGAAGTCCCCTGTTTTTACTGCTGCTAGTCCAACAAAACTGTAGCGTGGAGCAATAGGTTGACAAACTATAGGGGAGAACGCGCAAAAATTGTTATGGGAAGCAAGTAATACAAATGACCATACCCTCATCACCATTGGCTTAAGTCTTGATAAAATTCAGATTGCGCAACTGGAAAATTCTGCGTATTCGTCCTACCATAATAATCTTGCCGCATTTTGCATTCCTCCCTCTGTATCTGCATTCCCTTCATCCCATGCACTCACGCACATCCAACCAAGAACCGACAATAATTTTAAATAGCAACTTCCGAGCCCTTTCCATAACTATCTCTCTCTCTCTCTCTCTCGTTCTCCTTAACGAGCACATTATGAGCTTTATGGAGCGGCTTGCTCCGACAGCACATCATCATATAATGATATGAGCTCAAAGGCCGCACGATCGGCTTACACAATCCGTGGCGTAAGCAATATTATAACCATTCCTATTCTCCCTCCACTTGACAGAGTATAAACCGGAAGGAAGTTCAAGTTCCCAAATTGCATCACATCAACATCATTAGCGGGAGGAGCAACACAACTACGTAAAATTATTGTAGCATCATCATATTTTGGTCACGACAAAATTGAAACTGACAAACTTTCCATCATATATGAAAACATCCACAGTTGCGTAACGCAATCCCAGGCAAAGCATACACAAACACACAATCCCCCCCCCACAACTTGATAATTTTGTTCAGTTCAACTCCGAGGAGTCCCTCAATCCTATCTCGCCGAAAAATACGGAGATGGGGACATTCAAGCTGGACGGGCATGCCATTCCTCTATGGTACACACACACGCACCCAAAATAACATTTACGCACAGTAGAAACACAACCCAAACCGTCGAATCATTTCGTTAGCAACCACCAAACAAAAATCATGGCAGAGGGATGAGGGAGCCCAGTACTTGGGGACATTCAAACTGGACGGGCATGCCATTCCTCTATGGTACACACACACGCACCCAAAATAACATTTACGCACAGTAGAAACACAACCCAAACCGTCGAATCATTTCGTTAGCAACCACCAACCAAAAATCATGGCAGAGGGATGAGGGAGCCCAGTACAGTAGCAGTGACATGGAAAAAATCGTAGCAAACCTACAACTTCATTCACAGTCTTTCTTCTTTCATACATACATTCACACATACAGACACAATCACACACACAAATGCCCAAACGGAGCCGAAATTGTACTGTGATAAAGCGCAACAAAACGGGAAACTACCCTATCTTCCCAAACAAATGGATACAACTCACACACATACACACACAGACATTCATGCACTCAACCCCAACATGACTTCCATGGGAATGTCTATACCCTCCACGAAATCCAAAGACTAAAATCACTTTAATAAAATTTAATAATTTAACATAAAACATTCGTCCAGCTCATTCCCCTCCTCATCATAATTGCTGCTGAATGTATTCACAACTTGTTTCACACTAGCCTCACACAAGTATCAGAACTCGTAGTCAACCCACAACAACACCTCACGCAATCTCGTGTGTGTATGTGTCCGGCTACATACTAGTTGCGAACGAAACACGAGCGACAGCAAGGATTGTGTTTTTTCATCGTTGAAAGCTGGTAGCCTGGCGGTAGTAATAGGAGCATTTTTCATTCACCCGAGATTTCCCCAGCCCATTTCCCTGCATATAGCCCGTCTCACAGTCTGAATGGCACACCGTTGGGAGAACGACAACCGGAGGTGACAATAATGATACAACATCAATTCCCCTTAAAACCAACGTTATCGAGTTCCCTCAGCCCAAGCTCAAGCAAGCAGTGGAACTACGAGGGTGAAACTCTAAATTCTCGACAGTTCCGTCACTTTCCTGCAACGGCCATAACTCGTTCCAATATCCTCAGTTATAGAGCTCCGCGGTGAAATTTCCAGGTTCCAACCTCCATGAACCCCATAAGCAAGGTGATGTTTACGTGCGGATCAGCCCGCACAAACTCACTCAATTTCCCACAGCACACGGACAAATGTACACGCATCCGCATACACAGGCGTACATACAAATACATTCACACATTCACCCACAAGCGCACGTAAACATAGACGCAACTACACATAAACAAACACACGCACAAGTACTTATTGACACACACACACACACATGAGATACGCACCAGCATCCCACCTGCTCCACCATGATTACCTCTCCGTAATCCTAAAAGCTCATGTAAAGTACATACGCACCCCTATATATACATACACAGGTTATATATCCCAAATCATTATTCTCTCGACGAGAAACCATCTTCCACATCCATCCAAGTCCCAAAATCGTCATCACATCACATCAAAGCCACCACCACCACCAACTCCAGCATCATCATCTGCCCGGCTAACATCATACGGCCGCAGTCAAGGCTCTCTCATGCATACATCCACACGTTATTCTTGATGAAAACACACGTGAGCCTATACGCACAATTGCGGCGTAGTTTTTTTTTGCGCTCAGACTCAAGCGCACCAGTCTTCTCGCCAGTGCGTTGCCCTGTGCTCAAGTGTACCACCACCACCACCACCACGAGCATCTCCTCTCCCTGCTGCCGGAGTTTTCCTACTGGAGAAGGCGGCTATATCCAGACCACCGATAAGTCCTATGCGCTCCATAACACGCGTAGTACGTGCATAAGGGATGCCCAATGTTTTACATGGAGCCAGTGAGAGAGAAGAGAATTTTCCCCACAAAATAATCCTAGAGCCCGTGTATTGCGGAGAGAAGGAATGGGAATGGGGGAAAAAACCTAGACTCACTCACTCACTCACTCAAGTCAGTCAGCCAGCCTCCATGCGAAGCACTTACATATACATAATTACGCACACACGTGAAGAAGACGAAGACGACGACGATGAGAGTGAATGAGGGCCTCGTCGTAGTACTGGTTGGGTCGTAGTATGAGTAGCATTACTACTACGCCCGTGTGGAGCGTGGAGACGCACGCAAACCCCAAGCACATTTACATCTTCCCTAACTGCTCACACTACGACTCCGTAGTCGCTCTCAGCCAGAATGTAACCAACGTTTCCCCATATGAAAACCCTCGCTGGATACAGAGTTACAAAACCCTCGAATGTCAGCCTCAAAGTTGCTCCATAAACATATAGCCAGGCACTACTACTCGGCTACAAAAAAAGAAACCGTATAGCAGTGGTAGCAGCGACTCTTGTGCACACACTTTTGCTCACACAGACACGCATGCACAAACACAAAAGCACAAATACACATGCATAATACAAAACCGAGCCAGCAGACAGACAGGGTTGCGTGTGCGTGTCAAGTTACGTCTGTGTGTAACTTATGTAATAGAGAATCATCCGTGCATCATCTTTCCCCCTCCTCAAACCACAACACCAACAATAATAACCTGCTCTTCACTTCCAAATGCCATTTTACATTTTCCAAATTATCATCAACTCTGGTATATGACAGCTACTAAAATACTACTACCGACTTCCCCGAGATACATACATTAATAATGTTTAGAGGTCATACATGTTATAGGATTTGGGCGCCTACTGGGTGAACTCATGTAACCCGAGATGAATGGACAGGGAATCGATTCCCTCTACAAGCCCACGCATAGACACACAAACATACACACACGCACAATCTTTTCGGAGATGAACTTATGGTAGCATCAAGGTGGGAATTCGTTGTCATATGGAAGGGCATTACGCATGCACAGGTACGCACATCACTGTATAGTTGGTAGTGGTGCAAGAGTGTGAACTAGATAATATGGAGTAATTACAGTAACTTTTCAACTCCCACAGGCACACAACCCTCTCCAACTCTTCTATGCAAAGTTAATTCCAGTCTCGTTTCCAACCTTCCATTTACACTCCATATAATAATATATAGTGTGGTAAAACGGAGTAAAAATACGGAGGTAATTTTAGAATATGCGTGTGTAGAGCCTCTCTGAGCTCGGAAATAAATTCCCGCCGTCTAAACTCACGGCTGACATGCGAAAGTTGGTGTGTGTGTCTATGTGTACGTGCATGCGTCCACTTGTGTGATATCACATGTAAGCATTAAGGCGTGTGTGTGTGTTACAGTGGAAATTGTCCACCATGGGCCACTCTGCCTACATTTCCTCATCCACAAGGCAAAAGAAACGGGTTGCGTGGATCTATGCATGTCGACTGCGGCGCGGCTCTTGACTTCCTCCATACACCTGCTGTTCTCCCGATCCAAACTTTCACACACAGACAGGCACTGACACACACACTCACACACACACAGTTTCCCGTCTCTCATCTCAGCTATAATCATCCCAGCCATATATATATATATATATATATATATACCTATATTCAAACGTTTCCATGGCACACGAACGGAGGCACGCAAACACACATATAGTCATATACAAGATTAAACGATCGGTCATGGCCGTTTGCGAAAACCCCTTATAGCCGCCACTCTTTGAAAGCACACAGGAGTATTATGAGACTTGTTACACAAACGTTGACTCCACGCACTCACAGACAGGCAGACACCCAAACATACTGTGTGCGGGGATATCTAGGCCATTATACTACGCCGTAGTCTCTAATGTATAACTTCGTCGTCGGCGGCGGCGGCAATCAGAGCACACACGCGGGACTCTCCCAAAGTAGTCCATGGTATAAGGCTATATAGCATACGGAATTGCTTTCGCAGGATCAACTGTCAGCCATCCTTCCCCACCATCATCCTGTCCCTCTCACACAACACATAACCCTCAAGGATTATATAGTATATTACAGTAATTATTCCACCCGATCGAACACACTAATACGCAGCGCACATCCCAGGAAGAAGAAGACTAATAACTCCCAAAAATTAACGCAGATCCACGCTCGTCCCAACGTGCAATCAAGCATCAACCAGCGTCATTCGCACAGATAGGCGGCGGGAGAGCAAATCAAAACTCTGCAAAGTGAATTATGAGCGGTGGGAATCATTAGTTAGGTATATATCAAGCCTGTGGAACTACTTACTCATATCCAGTATAAAACCCATTGTGTAACTACTAGGTGACGTCTACTGCCACTACTACAACCACCACCAGCACTACTTCTCGCAACTCTCAACTCCCGCCTTTCCTGTATGGCGGATCAAATGTGTCTGTGAGAAGCTCTAATGTCTACACGAATGCCTCGCTCTCTCTCTGTCTCTCTTTGTCCGTATCCGTATGTGTGTGTGTCTGTGCTGAGCGGAGGGGAAAAGTTTTTCACCATTTCCAAATCCACCATTCCCTTCCTTCACCTTTAGGGAGGAAGCAGACACGTGTGCTTCCGCCTGCCCAAACTGGCTAACAAATCCTCAGGCCAAGCTCTCTTCATTCTCATCGACTAATAACACGCGCCCCCGTCTCTTCCCAAACATGACCGTAGCTCCGCGTAGCACACTGACTCCGAGCCCCTATAGTTCACTTCGTGGCTCTATAAGTGCGTGCATGCGTGCGGGTATGTGTGGCTGCGCGTATTTGTGAGGAAATAATATGACAAACATTTCCGCGCGCCAACTAGAACAACTTTACTACATACACTACAACAACCTTCTGAAACCTCGCAGTCCCTGACTGTCTGTCTGCGTCTGCCAGTCGGCCTACACGTCGTCTACGCAAAGGCCAAATATACTGTTACATCTATTATGAATCATACGCACGTACACATTTACCCGCAAACATCCTTCTGTACGCACAGTACACACACACACACACACACACACAAGCTACGACAGACATCACAGGAAGAAGCTCACACACGTGTACCCAACACAACACAGAGCAAAGCATCCACACACGGCTCACTCATTACATATGCCCACGGTACACACATTACACACACATCACCTCAATGGATCATATACTTGCCTCAACCGAAACACACACATTATCCGCCGCCGTCGCTGCCACCTTTATTATAACTGTGTTTTCCTCTCATTCCTCCCGCAATATTTTCCAGAGCGGATACTTTTCCCGCATTTTACTCAGGACCCATAACAGACATCGGGCGGGCGAATAAAACCGTCTACGCTGGCCTAATAACACCCATCAAACCCATCCCCTAAATTTATTTTCATTGTAAACAATGGAGAGCGAACGATCTCCGAGAGTTCTGCGTATATAGGCATAGCCACAGAGTTCTATCTGTATATACTCTCAGCCCATTCCGTAACTTCATTTATAGCTAGATACAGATCCGACCGACACACACACGCAAAATACGAACACTTTCTCCCCACGTAGTACTTCCCCCGGGGAAAAATTTGAGTCGGAAAAAAGAAGAGGAGGAAGAACTAAAGAAACGTAGCAGTGGAGTGGTAGTAGCAACTCTTACTATTACTATCCACGTTTTTTCAACTCTAAATGGAGGGTGCCCTGTGGCGGCGGGAGGTAGGGCACTGTCCGTATGCATGCGCATATATATGGTGGAAACCACGAGCCTTTCTTTCCCTTTCTCTCACTCACTTACTCACTCACTCCCTGCTCCTTCCCCTCTTCTCCTCATCCTTAAAATAGTTTAGCATTTCCTACACCCTTTACCACATGAAGAATGTGGATGCCAGGGCCCATGGATTCCCTCAGGAATATTACTTAGACGGAGGGAGATAATGCACGTGGGCAACTATAGGGATTTTGAGTGGGGTGGTTCGGCTTGTATACTATACTGTACTCCTACACTCCTACGTCTGCATCATTCAGCTGACTGGCGAGGGAAGTGGGAGCGGGAAATATTAAATACACATTTCCCATGCAATTCGTGTACTACACCATTTCTTTTTGCACTTCTATTACTAAGCCATGGCAGAGTAAAAAGTGCCCGCGCTCGTGCGTGCTCGCCTCGCTGCGTATCCCACTGTTTTTCTGTGTATGTGCACTCTTCTGTACTACTGATATAGGATTTCCACTCAAGTAGCACGAGGTGCCGCCGTAGTCACATCATAATACCAGGACCGCCGCCACACTACAAGTATAGATCCTCCTTCGCATAAGTAATGATCCATTGCAGACGTTCCCTCCAATATTTTTCAATTATCCCTAAACGATCCCACCGTACTTTCCATTTGCAAATAGCATTCCGTATCCCAGTATCACCGCCGCCACCGCTCCCGCCGTCCCACTCCCAAAACGGTCATGATCATATCACTCGTCCTCCTCCTGGAACAATAGCTTCCCGCCTTACACACAAATACACACGCACGCACAACTCCACCGCCGACTCTGATGAGGATTTATGACGGAAGAACATGCGAGATGCTGGTCCATGAGCTCACATTTAGTCCTTTTTCCGCCCGCCCTCTTCCTTAAATAATACTCATGGAAAAGTTTAAAATTTCCCGCGTTCCTCCGCTCCCTTCTATAATATAAACCCGTAGGGAAATCACATTTGGCCCGGGAAAAATATTCAAAAGGATCCCAGAAAAAAATTTAATGTGAAACACTTGCCACTTTGCGAATTTTGAAGAGCGAAAAACTTCTATGCTCTGCCTCAAATAAGCCTAGAGTTATCAATCAGCTCGAAGATTCTTTCTCTCCCTGCCTCTGCTGTGGTTAAGATTCCTTTTCTGTCTCTCTCTCTCTATCTCTCTCTAACTCTATGCCGGAAGTCAGTAGTCGACTCTTGGTAATTCTCCCTGGAGTGATCCACAAACACAAAGGCACGAATGCTAACACACACGCACACACGCGAGCATACAAACTGTCTAGACACCTACATCGGAGGTTGACTGATAACGCCCGTCGCCTCCTTCCACGGAGCTCTTTGACAAAAGGCAGGAGTAAAAAGTCGGGCTGGGTGAAATCCAGCTAATCAAGCCCAAAATCTCCGTCTCCCCCCTCCAGCATTTACAACGTCTGTCAGTTCCGTTCAAAGCATGAGCCGTGGGCCGGTTACGGAAGTGGATGCGTGTGTTGTACTGCAAGTCCTACGTTGTATACGCTCACAGTCAGTACACAACAGTCTCCAGATTCTACAGAGATTCAACTCATCCTTAACTGTCCCCACATTTTTCCCCCAGTAACAGCAGCAGCGCCAGAGACGTAGCCCCTCGTTAGATGCTTCACTACTTACTTATTTTCTTACACTTCCCACACAGACACAGACACACACACACACACACACACATACGCATCCATGCCGTGTGTAGTGTGTAGCTCTTTAATAATGGTGCGACTCCAAGGCATTGCATCATGTGGGTGGGATACGGGGCTTACTAGTTAGAAGATAAGACCAGTTTGGAACCTCTGCGGAGATAAAGGTTATGAGTCTCACACGGATGAGGTGCTCATTCCAGTGTTCAGCGGGGAAACGACCGAATATATCGGCACTGTCAATGATTTCATCCGTGTCATTTACTCTCAGTCCAAAAAGCTACACAAAAAACACTTTCGGGCTAGATGCCTACAGCTCCTCTGGCCTCAACAGACAGTGTAATAGGGATACACACAAACATACACGCCAGCATACACCATGCAAACATAAGAACACACACCCACACCATACAAACACACACATACAAATGAACCAAGGCACGTAACAGTGATTTCCTAAATCAACCCACGCCTTTCCCGTGCAAGAGCCTCCCCGCAGCCGTATCGTCTGGCTGGCCGAATAGCTCGCTGTTCCGGCTGACACACGAACATTGTATACTTGTATACTACGAGAGAAAAATTAGCACTTGACTTTTACGTCAGCCACACACACATATGTATGGATAGTGGGTGGAGCACGCACGCGGGGTTGCAAAAAGAAAGACGAAGAAGAAGAAGAAGAAGAAAAAACAACAACAACAACAACATCAACTCAAAAGCCACATCCCGACCGACCGGGTTGTCACCCAAATGCTCATACATATAGATCACTACGGGGCTAAACGTCACTTCCGCCATAGTGTCACCCCACTCTGACACCTTACACACGGCGCAGTCATTAAAACATAATTTACTACCCACCACCAAGTTCCACCTCACACTCCAATGATCAGTCCTTCCAAATTCAGAGTCAACCCATGAATTCCCATAATCCTCGGAAACAATTAGAGGGAAAATTCCGCGAACTCGGGGACCCCACCCAACTCTGTTTATATAATAGTCGCGAGAATTCCTAGTAAAATCACACAATTCATTATTATTCACCACTACCAAATTCCCAACTGTAGTAACGTTCCTACCGAGTTCTAAAAATATTAATGACCCTCATTTTCTTTCGTCGTCGTCTTCTTCTTCTTCTTCAGAGCCTTCAACTCAGCAACACAAACATAAGCTTCCAAAGAACGAGCCAGATGGTCTCCTCACGAACTTCCACTCTCACTCAGCCACTCACTCACTCACACGTACACAGGGAGAAGACGGTCAGCATTATATAGTCATTACGCGAACCCACCCACTCCTCCTTCTCCTCCGCATTCTAATCCACTGCAAGTGTCCGCTTTGAAAATCCCAGAAATGAATACACACACATATATATCGTCTATCCCTGGAATTTCTTATTCTCCGCATAAAGGCTCAACCGTCAAATGACAAGTCCCATGTACGATCATGACGAGTTCACAACGCACATCTGCTGCAGAATCTCTATTGGTAGTACCAGAGATAACCGTATGATATACACTTGAGCCCATGCACGAGATCCCAGGAATACGCACACACACACACACACGCACACACACATATTGAACAATCTTGGACATGGACGTTGAAGATCAACAGCCGCCGCCGCCGCCGCTACCCAAGAGTTCCATGTATAATTCATTATGGGGAGCAGAGAGTCACAGCGCTCCGCAATCTTCACATAGCACACTCCTCGCAAATCTCTGCAATATTATGACTACTACTGCCACTACTACTCAATCTTTCAAATGGGAGTCTCAATCATCAAAGAGAGCTCCCACCTGGACGCTACTCCCCACGCCATTCCTCCCACCCCCGATTCCGAGAATGTCCCATTTCCATGAAATCTCCGCCTCAGAGAGCAGAATACAAGTCAGCCACTTTCATATTACCTTTCTGCGTGTGACCGTGAGTGAGGACTTGAGCACATGGCTGTCTCCTTGCGGTCACTCACTTATATTTGTCTCCAACATCACTATCTCTCTTTCCTCCACTTCCCCAATCCTCCAATATGTCACTATACTATACTGATGACGGACATGTCTCTCAACTCTATATGTATCTCTTATCTTTTCCCACACGGTCCAGGAAGGGAAGGGGTGGGTCAATGCCTTCCTCCTCATTCCAGAGCAAATTACCCTCATTATGCCATCCGAATGAGCACAACATTAAAGGCCGTCGTCTTACCCTCATCTTGAATCCCCAGAAGTACCGCCCACCCAGTCGGCCACGTGGGCGGCGACACACGTTGAATTTTTAAACTTCAATCTCCAGCATAAATATACAGCCTTCCCCTGTGCTCACCACCGGAAATGGGCTTCCAGGCATTTCTTCAGATGTCAAATTACCAGGCAGAAACTTCATTCTTATCCATTCTAAACATGCTGCTCCCGCCCCTAAAACTTCCAGACGGACTGACTGCCTAGTTCCCGCTTAAACTAGGCGGGTTGACCATCTCCCTGAATTACTCATGTATTACACAATATCTAAGACACTGTTACTGGCTATTTTACTATCGGACCCATTTGGGAGAGTCTTCCTCGTCCTTTCTAGCCCCCCCTAGAAGCAACACTCTACCCAGAGGACATAGTAATGTCTGGACTGTGGAAAAGGTGGCAAGTCTCACCAGGGACAACGAGACTTTCCCACTCGCCTCCCTGCACTCTAAAAGTAAGGTGTTCGTGAAGGGGAACGAAAAAAACGGCGGAAATTAAATCCACCAGGTAGGATAGATTCCCCAAACGCACGCAGTCGAGCCAAGCAGCCGATGTTATGTGGCACAGAGGACAAAATCTATGGCTACACTGTATAACTAAGTAGTAAAAA
>WJFA01002434.1:0-15987 GCA_009870155.1 Pseudobourletiella spinata | reverse complement strand
CACTTCCCCTCCTCAGCCTCAAGGGAGCATGCAGGAAGGCCTCCAGCGGGCCCGCGAGCTAAGGAAGAAAGTTTGAATATGCGAACAGTACAAACAGGGTGTGCATATTTGCACGTGTGTTTATGTAATGCTGAGCAGATTCGTATTACGTTCCTACCTTCATGTCAAAATAGGTATGCAATAGGTTGCGTATATTTGTATTGCGTCTAAGTTAATTTGCATAAGTACCTCCTACATGCGTAAAAGTATGCAGACGAACGTGTGTGAATATATGCAATAATGTACTGTGTAAATTTCTATGCGTACATGCTGATGTGTGTATAAATATGCTTATGTACATATGAACACATACGTGCGTAAGTGAATACGCACGTGCTTGTGCATACATACATACGTGCACATATTTTTACACAAATGCTTGTATATGTGTACATTTGTGTCAACCCGTATGCGTACATTTTGATACAACACACTGCGTATATTCCAGTCCCTCAGACGTCCGCCGGATTTCTCCGGAGCCCAGCCAGCCAGCCAGCCAGTCATCCCACTCACTTTCACTCCCTCATTATACTCAATTAAGAGGAAGGATCCAGATGACTTTCACCAAGACTTTCTCCTTCTCCTCATACCCATGTAAGGAGAGACAGAAAGGAACTGTGAGGAGATTATAGAGGAGGCTGCTAGAGAAAAATGGATGACGGAGAAAGTCTCGAGTTACTTTCTCCCGCATGCATTCGGATCCGTGTAAACGTCTCTCCCTCCAAAATCCCGGACCCCAGCTCAAGACCACCACCACCACCACTGCTTCATTTATCCTCCGCTTTCAACAGGAGCAGCAGACGGAAATGGATAGCGGATTATGCCGGGGGGAGCGCATTGCTCCTCCCGAGCATCTTGTCCTCTGTCAGATTCCTCCCAAGAAGTAGATGATGAGGCTCAGTCTCTCACGAGTTGATGCATGATGTGTTCCTAGGACTCCTCTCATCATCATCATCATCATCCTCACAGGTCTCATAGCTTATTCCTGTAATAGGATAGCCCCACCTTTTCCCATTGGTTGGTTCCGCCGCCGGCTTCATAATTTTCGAACGTCGCCCTGCTCTCCGGTGTATTAAAAATATTTACCATGAAGGAAGCAGTAATAAGGTGGGTTCAAAAGTACATTCGGTCCTTCTCGTCAGTGTATGTAATTGGTGAAAGCCTTTTCCGTCCGTGTCCTTTCCATTCCTCTCGGATTCCACATTAGTGTATCTGAGTAGTGCCCAGGGGGTGTCTCATTCTGCGCATGCACTCCTTCACTTTCACTCGGATCCCTCATCGAAGAGTACGCGGTAGTCTTTAGTGGAGTAGCAGTCAGTGAGCCCGTGAGTGTGCGTGTGTGTATACGTGTAGAAGGCTGATGAACCACAACTATCCCCACAACAGGGTCGTAGACAAAAGCTCAAGTGGGCTCTAAGATGAGGCTAAAGAGGTTCCGAGTACGTGTTACACAGGCTCAAGGGGTTGAGGTGGAGCTGGAGGGCCGGTATGTGCGGAGGCAGGCAATAATGTTGGCAACCAACAACTCTTCCGGTTCGACCGCGCCGTCTGTCTGAGTGAGTAACCTTGGCAGGCACGAGCTCATAGAATCCCACAGTACTTGTCCCCTACACAAGGAATTTGGAATGACGTCATACACTTCTCAGCTAACAAGGGAGCCAGATCCTACCTACAAGCATATAAGCATCTGTGGTGGCGATAAGGGGGGATAATAGTGCTGCGGCGCGTCGCGCACTGACGAGACATTCTCTGTCGACCCCCCTGGTCCAACTCACCACACCACCAGTTTCCCATATATATTCCGCCGTCTCGCGACTACCGGAGTGAATGAGATCCATCATTAAATATGCGTGCCAGGTTCCCGACTATCCCGGATTTTATGACCAAGCTCCAACATTTTACCAGACCCGCCGTACACACACACACACACAAACACACAGCACAGCATAGGCCAAGCCTCATGGTAGGCAGATCATGTGTAACACATGGAGCAGCATGGGTTGGAACATGGAAGGATGTTGTGGTGACCACAAAATTTGAGTACTCCCGCCACCCCTGCCGCAGGTCACATATTTATAAGGACATGCCCAGCTGCGGTAACTACTACTCGCACTAGACTTGGAAATTCCTCTGGAGTATGTTATTCACTGCCCGTTGCAATGGGTACCGAGTAACAATGCAATGTTCACCACTTTCTCCACCAACTTTCTCCATGTGATTCGCTGCAGGAACGGCGCGGCGGTGAATCGCCAATACCGCGACCCTCACTACTGGTTCTAAATTAAGACACATTGGAATTAGCGGAAGCCCCCCTCTCAGTTGGAGTGAATACGGACGGATTTCTAGGGATAGTCAGATAATGGCGGCCATGTACTTTGAATTCCCTTTGAAACTTAATAGAGCGGATACAGAATGCCAGGCAGGCTGCAGGAGCTGGTGAGAGTGGGCTGTGTGAGAGTGGATTTATATGTATGTATGCATAATCCCATCATGAGTATCACTGTGCAAAGTGGAAGGAGGCGATTATTGGGAGGGATTAGGTTGGAGTGCTCTATATTTAGTACAACTCAGACACACGCAGACCCACATACACACACTCACTCATAGATAATGTCGAGTCAGGAGGACACAGCAGAGTACATAAGCGTCTGCTCCTCTTACTCGGAACGAGTGGCCCCAAGGGGTCCCAGCATCAGGGGGCTTCCTGCCCTTTTATTATGACCGGTAAAGGGGGACAGGGTCGCTCGATATTTTATTATGATTAATCGGGACCCATTACTCCCTTTATGGGCAGAGGTTCGTCCGCTCCCACAATATTAATTCCCGGGAGCGGCGGCCCGTCAAAGGTCCCGCTCTCCGGCCGGAAACAAGCCCACTTCCGCCAACCACGCACGCATGACTCGCTGAGTGAGAGTCAGAGAGAGAGAGAGAGAGAGAGAGAGAGAGAGAGTGGAGTCCAACTTGATATGGATCAGATCCGGGCGAGATTAAAAGACGGCAGTTAAAGGTGATGACTTGGGGACGTAAATCTATCTACAGTGCACTGCACTCCACACTGAAGAGCAGGGCGGTTCTCCATATGGAGTTGTGGGGATTGAGGAGTCCGTTATAAAACTTTCAATGTCCGCGCCGCTCCTCCATTCCTCCTCCTCCTTCCCCTACGAAACCACAAATCCGAACGGATGAGGAATGAATGATTCATTAGGCGGGGAGGGCGGGACGGAGGTATAGGGACGATTTGGTTTATTATGGTAATCCCAGGCTCTGGCAGAGTGGGTATAACCCATGACAGGGCACGATGAAGAGCTTGTCGGAGGGGGAAAACACCTGCTGTCTCTCCATTTCCAGCCGCTGCTGCTGGCGGCCAGGGAGGGACCTGACAGTACCTGGAACATAGTATTCCTTGAGCGTAGCCAGCGAGCAGTAGTAGTGGCAGGGATCGCACTGGGGACGCTGATGGATTTGAAGAGGAAGCCGCGCATAGGAAGGGACAAGAAGCCTTGGCAGAGAGTGGGAAATTGATTCGGTTCCGCCCAGCTCAGCTTCTTATGCGCCGTGGGAAGTCCAGAGGACCGTCCCGCTCTCGGATCCCCTTGAGAGCCGCGCAGGTAATTTTCGCGGCACTTAGCATATGAAAATCCGCCCTTGAAATAAATTAAATTAGCCCTCCGATCCCGCACGCACTTCCAGCTGTCCTTTATATGATGCCATGGTATTATGGTCGTCGGTACCACCACAGCAACGTATGGCGGGTGGCACGATACGGGTCGAGTGGAAGCCACAAGAAGGTACATCCCTCCGGGGTAGGCAGACACTTACTACAGCTGCGTAACTATAAGGCAACTTGAACGGGGACATTTAGTAAGAATTTGGAGCGAGAAATACGGAGCTGTAGGGCAGGAGAGGACAGTGCAGGAACGGTGCGGTGGTGGCGGGGAGTTGCGTAGATGTAAACAAGGAGATTGAGTTCGATGATTTGAAAGATAAAACTTTTCCAACGGAATAAATTATGAGGGAAATAGAGGGATCGGATGAGTCTGTAGGGGTGGTACTGTCGGGACTAGCTCTACAGTATCAGCCCGTGTCTACAGTGTGCCGGCAGTGAGAACTTGCTCCGGCTGATGTTAGAGTAGAAATGTTTGTTTGTATATGCATGTGGAGGAGAAGGAGGAGGCTGGCCTATCCCCAAGTATTATGCCGGAGGAGGAGGGGGAGGAGGAAGAAGAGGAAAATCGATGGGCACTAGAGTCATTTTTCATGGTGTGTGAAGTAAGTATGGGAGAGAGGCGAGAAGGGGCCCGAGGGGAAGTGAGACAAGATTCAGAGAGTGTTGCAAAAGAGGGGCTTCTATGAGAGCCGTGCGTATGTGTGCGGGAACGTTTGGATATGTCCGTTTGGATATGCGTATGCTATCCCATAGGTAGTATAAGCATAGGAGTAAACATGTGTGAGCCTCGGAGTGAGGGGGGAGGGCAGCGGAAAAAATTAATGAAAAGGAAAAAACCTGGAAAAATACATAGAGGTCCCATTTGCGTAATGGGCAATTAGGTGAGACATGAAAGTGAAGAATGTTCCTCCTCACCGATTTATCTTTCATACGGTAGACTCTGCAGAGGAGGAAGGCGTGCTGGCCCACGATGTTGGAGATATTTCGGGGGACGTTGTAGTCAAAATATGGCATCGTTGAAGGATCCAAGGAGTCCTCTTCCTCCGCACTGGAAGAGGAGGTGTACTGCTGCTCCTCCTCGGGAGAAGTTCCTATCCCTGCAACACATTAGAGAAAATTCCCACTCAAATTATTACCGTATTACTTCCACTAGGTCGTCGTCGTATCACAACTGTCGCCCTATATCCCGCCCGACCCCCTTCTCACAGTTCACCTGGCTGGGAGGGAAGGAGGGAGGGAGGGAACTGTAAGGCTGGTGGGCCCCAAGGGAACGGCATGCACCAGACACATCCTTTCACGGGATGTTGAGCTAATACCATCTGCATGGCGCAAGTAGGGTCGGGCCACTTCCCACGATAGAACTGCTACTAGGAGTGGTGGCAGTAGTATGAGGCATAAACTATTTAAATGTATGAAATTTCAACATCGTGTCCGTGCAGATAGTATATCATTTGCGCAATCTCCACGACATGTGGTGGATAATGCAGTTGGATTTAAATTGATTCTCCAGCACGCATTCCGCACCTACCCGTTCAGGCGGAGGCCCTTGCTCCATTGCAAAACTTGGCACGTTGCAGAGTTAGGGGATCGTCCCCGTTCTATGACAATGCACAGCGGTTGCGAAAACGAAAGGTTGTAGTAAAATTTGCGGATTGTTGCAGGTCAGGTTTGCACAATGAAATAATCCTCGATAGTATAGTGGTAAGTACCCCCGGAATTTGGCTAATCACTTCACTTGTTCTAAAAGTGCAACTTCCTTTCTACGATAAACAGTGACAAGTTCTTGCCTCATTTGGGTCATTTTCTCATAATCAAATCGTCCTCGATAGTATAGTGGTAAGTATCCCGGAAATTTCATGATCCGGGGAATTATTTCAACTATTTAAATATGTAAAATCTCAGATGCGTAAAGTTAGATAATTCTCTTCTCGTTTTGTTAAAGTTTTCATAATCTAAATGTCCTCGATAGTATAGTGGTAAGTACACACAAAAGACTGAGATCCGTAGAATCAGGTGAATCATTGCAGCAATCTGAGCATGTATTACTGTATGTGCTTTAAGTACTGTGTACAATTTTTCCATCTCACCACCAAAAATCCTCCAAAGTTTTTTCACCTCCCCCTTATTCAGTACACATTTCATTCCTTCATGTTAGCCAAACTAGGCCGAAGAAGGCTCAAACCCGGCAACTCCGCTAGCAGTCCCCACCCGGACGACGTGATGAAGAGCCTCTGACGGATGTTGGGCCTCGTATTGGGATCCCTACATTGCGTCAGGTAAATTCCTTGGAGGGGTAATGGGCGATCTCAAATGGTTGGAAATTATCGTTATCCTACCCACGGGATCCCCTAACAACTCTCAGGGAAAGAGCAATGGGCCATTGGGTACGGGAGGGACAGGAGAAGGATAAAAATGGAACTTGATTCAAATTTTCGCGCACCCTCAATGCGAAAACTTTCCCAGTTTTACCATATGCAAGTTCAAAGTTTTTAGATTAACTCTGCATTTTTCTCTTCGCTTACTGCAGACCTACTGTGAGAGAGAGAGAGACGCGCAGACGGCTGAGAAGGAAGGAAATGGTAGCATGGATAACTTTATGCCACGAAGGTTCCACCACCATCGCATTTGACAACTCTTCCCCGCCCACCCAAACCCTATTGAGTTCTCTCCAACTTTTATGGACCCATTATTTTGACGAGGAAAAATTGTAAGGGAGAGAAATTTTTTCCACGGAGGTCCGTCGGAATTGTATACATATAGTCGTATCCCTCACGTCACATCACATCACATCACGTCTCTCACTACCACCACCGCCAACTGGCTGATCAGGAGGTTTCACTACCACCACACCCGAGAAAATGATCCGTTCTCTCTCCGCCCGTCATTCCGCCGCACAGTCTGCGGAGGACATGAGTATCGCTCGTCGCTATGCCGCCTCTACCGCTGCTGCTGCTGCCGAGGGTAAATCCCTAGCCCTCCCCACACGTGTCCCGGGTATCAATCAAGTAATAAACCAGGTGAACAGTCGGAGGACGGACGCCCTATTATTATTACTGGAAGGAAACCAGTCAGAGACTCGGCGAACGTGCAGCAGCTCCGTCCCTACCCCACTACCTGGTTCATCCGCCATGCCATCTCGCAAAGTCACCACGGCGAAAAGGAGGGCAATAAACCCAGAGGGGGGAAATAACTTGTGAGAATATGAGCCTTATTATTCCACAATCCTCCCCGCCTCATCCCCTCATTAATCACATGGGAGGGGGTAATGCAGCGGAAAGGGGGCACCCCCGAAGGGGGGCCAAATAACTCCAACCTAATAGGCCCCTCAATCCTCCCGTCCGCATGCTACGCCATCTTATTATAATAGTACGTCCTTTCTCCTCCACCTTTCATATTACGTCCCGTAGAATGGCCCTATGGCATTCCCAGCCGGCATTTGCCCTGCAGCAGTGACTTCATTATCCCCCATATCAATTGTCACTGCCAGTATATACATCTACATCCAGCCCACTTATGCCTTTAGTCATTGGCCAGAAGACTTTTTTAATGGTTCCAGAAACTCTATGGGTCAGTGCCACACCCCTCTGAATGATTCGGACCCTTACCTCACTCAAAATTGATAACAAGGTCCCATCCGGAGGGTCAAATCACCTTTCTCCACACAAGCCTCTTAACCTCCGGGCACACCTACGTTGTGTCCATATAAATGGCTCAGCTCACTGACGACTGAGGCCTGAGGCTCACGACGGGACGACACCCTCTGGGTTGAGAAAGTGGAGAAAGCACTGGCGAAAGTAAATACTAAACTATTGTGGAAAAAAAGAGTGTCTGACTGGAGGAGGGCTGACTGGGGAAAGTATGAGTCAAGTCATATTGCTCTCCATTATGCTCCGCCGGGAAGCTCCGCAGATTCCGACGGAATTATTGTGAAAAGAGAAAGTAAGGAGCGCGGGGAGAATCCGCTGTTGTAGTGAGGGAGTGAAAAAGAGATCCGATCCGTCCGTGCAGTGGTGAAGAAAGAGCTTTTGAAGGGAGTGGATGATGGGGGCCTTTGTTTACAATTGATTTTCTTATGGGGCACTAAAAATATTTTCTCGACCGTGGAGACGACTGGATGTGTGGAGGAGGGATGGATAGGAGGTTGGGTGGTTGGCAGGCAGCTGCCTCCGTCACGGCCCTCCATATAGTGTCGACACAGCCTTGGCGGCGAAGGATGAGGAGGACGGAGACAAAGGGGATGGATGTAATTTTCAGTTAGAATCTCAACTCATGCTCCGTCCCACCGCCGTACTTCTACTTCCACTACTACAACTGCTACTACCATTCTGGCGGAAACAAGTTTTTTTTCTTCATGGTAAATCCAATAAGCCGGATTGAATTCAACAGCAAGCTACAGAGAGAGAGAGAGAGAGAGAGAGAGAGAGAATCGGGGAAAGAAGACAGAGAGGAGATGACGATGGCGGAGAGTATTCTCCGTCCGACATGTATACATTATCCCGCTCCCGGTCTCACTATAAGATCCTCAATTGATGCATGGTGGATCAGGAACACGGTGGAATATGGGGCAGCTATCCTGTGTGTGCTTGTGCCCGCGTGTACACGTCCCTCTGTAGTACTGTTCCGTCTGGCTCTTCCCCTGCTTTGTTTGCATCCTTCCCAAAACCAAGGCGGATTCCTTATGCCCAACAGCAAACAAACAGAGAGAGGATTTGAGTTTATGCCGATCCGACCGGATGGATAGCTCTGAGGATTCCTTCCGCTTTCCCCTCCTTTGGCAAACTCTTGTGTGTAGACCTCTACCTCTCCCGCCCGCCCGGCCGCCCGCCAGGCCAGGGACTTTCCTCGTGTTGCCTGAGCATTTATTTGTGGCCTTTTCAGTATGTTTGTCCGTGCGTATGGGCGCGTTTGTCTGTTTGGGTGAGTGTGTGTGTGTGCTCGTTTTTCCTAGTGAGCTTGTTTGTCCGACTGGGTGTGCGTGCCCTTTTCCATGTGCACATGTTTGCCTATTCTGGCGCGCGCCTACGTGTGTGTGTGTGTGTATGTCCGTTTGGAAGTGTGTCCATATGTAATGTTTGTCCGTTTGGGCGTGTGTTTGAGTTTTTTCCACAGGTATGTGCTTGCGTGTGTGCCTGCATTCAGACCCGAAACACTTTTTCACTTCCCGCCTCAACATCTTCCCATTCCCCCATCCCCCCTCCCCCGCAAAACTCCTCCCCATACTCTGTGACTCCCGTCCGAAACGTCCACATTATCTCTGCGGTTTTTTCCCAGGGGAATAAAGAGTTTTGCGGCATTTCTTTTTGGTCATTTACGTCCAGGGCCAAGCTTGGATTTATGGGACGAATTGACTTGGGCACAAGGTTACACTTGTCATCCCGTCTGAGTTATGAGCCTTTCCTTTTCCCAAAGAGGTGGGCCGAGCTGGTAGTGATGGTAGTGATGGTAGTTGTAGTAGTAGTCGTAGTAGTAATGGTAAAAGGAATCCATGGTTGGTAGCTTCCGGGGAAGCGCCGCCGGCGGAGGTATATGTATATATATGTAGGAGATAACAATGGAATGGCCTGTGTAAGGTGTATGGTGGATGGAAGGGGAGCGGATGAGCATGGGCTGTGAGTGGGCTCCTCCACACACGGCCCCTACTACTACACGGGAAAAGTAGCATTGATGACAACATCAGTCTGTTGACGACCCCCATTCCCCCCTTGGTAAATCCCCTGTGTACATCGTATAAATCCCCGTTCATGGAGCTCATCCCCGGCTACGTTCTGTGGGCCTGTGATGTATGCTTGCATGTGTGAGCGTGTGAGTTTGTGAGGAGGGATTCCCGGACATGCATACTGATGGACCCATCCCAACCTCCATTTCTCCAGGAGTGAATGATCCTCTCGTCTTATTTACATCGAGCAAGAGGCGGGTGGCATGCATGTGCTGGAGGTGGGGGGAAATTTATGCCTAGTCTTCAACTTCCTCTCTCTCTCTCCCGCTCTCCGGATCTCCCAGAATGCACCCCAGTATGTGGGTCCTCCCTTGCCACTATGTAGGGCAATAGGGCTGGGGCGGGGGAGGAAATGGGGGCGGGAAAGATGGGTAAGTGCGGGGGATTCTTCCATTATTTCCATTCTCGCATGTGAATCCCCGATCTTTCTTCATCACACGCCCCCTCCTGTCTCCTTTCCACCTCTCCCAGACATTGACTCGGCTTTTCCGTGTGCAGGAGAGCGTCTGTAGCGTCTACGCCCGCGGGGAAATCCCAGTATCACCGCCACCATTCCGTGTCCCTTTTATCCGAATGGAGCGTGGCTCGAGAGCTTCTCCGAATTAGGTACTATATACTCCGGTGACCGGGTGGGGTAGTTAACGATGAGTGGAGGTTGTACGTCCGCAGGCATGTGCATACACTAGCCTCCCGCATGGCCAGCAAGTGTTCACATTTGAACTTTTGAGCTACTACTGAGTGCGTGTGTTTTGATTGTGAGTTTGGTGACGCTATCAGTCTGCCATTTCAACCCAGTATGTTTCCCACGGAGTGCACTATGTTCCCGATGTAATGGCCAAGTGCCATTTCGTCATGCGTCTCAGAGATGGTCATTTGGTGGACGCGGACTTGCTGGTTGAATTTCGGACAAATTAAACTACCCAATCCGGATTTTATGGGAAGATTTTATTGAGTTACTTTTCCTATCTTGACTGTGACGGGATGGAATGCATTAAATTATTTGGAATTAGCGTTATATGTGGTCATTACCGATCGTTGTCTCATACTGTATATTACGTCAGTAATAATATTCTCATGAGCTCACGCCTTCAAGCAGTAGCCAGGCATTCATGGTCAATGTTAAAAATTTACGCGAAACTGCCTCACCAGTGGAACCGCTAGTGTTTAAATATTGGGGATGAATACAGAAATGAGGATGGATCGGTGGAGTAGCAGGACGGAGCAACGCCTGCCAAATAAAGTTGGAACGATTAGCGAGAGAGTTTATGTAATGGGGATGTGGTGCAATGCTCCATTGTGACAAGGGAATATTTGGAGGATTTTCAAGCGCGGAAAAGCTGAGTGGATTCCCCCTAAGCTGTCGTCACAGAAGTACGCATTTTTCTGGGAACTATGCTCGGTACCGCTGTTGCAGTCATACTAATGCGTCTCGTCCCTGGTACAGCTTTCAGGGCTCAGGGCTCGAAAGATTAAAAAGAGTGGGGAATTGATGCGCGGGGAAGGAGAAATTGATTATGATACATTGTGGGAGTGAATTGAGGAAGTCATGTGTAAAATTTCTCATTCCTATTTCCCGCGCTTCCACGCCCCGGCCCATAAAGCCTTCCCGCTCAGCCTTACTTCGGCCGGAGAATGGAGGGGGGATGGCGGGGAAGTGAGCTGTGGATGGATGGCTATGGAATCCGCTCTGGCCGTTCCAACATCATCCCTGGTATGCAGTAGTCGTAGTAGAAGCACTACTCATGGGGGCAGGAATAGTAGGAGTGAAGGAATCCCAAGGTTTCGCCATACTTACATACGCCAAGCCCGCCTCGGTCCGGCTGGCTTGCTGAGTAAATGGGACGCGAGCGTCTTCCTCCTATCCAACATCCAACTCTCCGAACGTCTAAGAGAGAGAGAGGGAGAGGAACGGATGAATTTTTTCTGTGTGAATCATTCAAATCTTCCTGTCCATCCGGCCAGATGTAATAGTATCAGCAATAGTGGCTGCTACCGAGTTCGGAGTCCAGGGTTTGGAATGCGGGAAAAGAATTTGGGGGATGGACATGGTCAGAAATTCCGGATGTTCCAATTCTTCCTCTCGCACTCCCTCGGGTAGTTTCAGTAATAGTAGCATTAGCAGCAGTAAAATATAGGCAGTAGTTGGAGGTGGGAGGGGGCTACTCCACACTGAGCATTTTACCACTGAATCACTAATGATGATAGTTTAAGTTGAAATGGAGTGTTCCACCATAAATTATAAATGACGATAAAAGCAAGTGGTGCACCCAAGGTCAACAACACTCGACACTTTCGCGGAGCTTTCTACCACTGAATTACCAATGAACTGAGCGGTTATTATTATTCTATTGCAATTACTGGGCGACCAAACTACGGTGGAGACAACCGAGCTTGGTCCTCCGACCCACGAACTGCGTGAAGTTTGAAGAGCTCCGAAGTGCGTGTTTACCTAGTACTACCTAAAATTACCAATTATCCTATGGGAAAAACCCTGAAATTACCCTATCACACGGAATCGGTACGGTGAAAAATCCAATATAGGTTTTATACGTATTTGTATCTTACTCTGTAGAGTGGGAGTAAGCGAAGTATTCTACCATTGAATTACCAATGACGATTAGATACGGAGAAAATTTCCCCTACGGCAACCCCGACGATCCTGGTGATGACAACAGGGACGGTGATGGAGGGGATCCAATGCGGAATGCCAATTGAATTTCTCGAGAGGAGCAGCGTGGCTGGAGGACAGATATGATGGGGAAATGCTTGTTATTGAGATGATGTGGAAGTAAAGTTATTGGATCCCAAGGTTGATTTTTGCAAGTGAACGCTACCCAGGCAACACACCCGGGCTTGAGATCCTCCAACTAAATTCTTCGCCAGCCACCCATCCTTGGCACGGAACGAATCAGCGGACCGACTGACGGGAGCAGAAGAGAAGAATTTATTTTCACTCCCGGGATTATTGTTTCAGGGGCCCCCTTTCACCACGGCCTCCATCCGCTCAAGACATTGGGCTGGCAGGAAGACTGAGTCCCAATCCTATTCCCAACTTTTCCCATTCACACAACACCACTCATACCTCGCCCCCCTTGTGCCCGCACCCTTCATTCCACTCGCAGTTTGGAGGGAAAAATACTCGCGGAAATCTCAAAATATGTGTCCAAACCAGAACCCTACATCCTCTCTGCACACAGTAGTCAGCATTCGTGTCAAGCCTCACCACCAGTCAGGAGCAGGCTAGGAAAAGCGGGTAGAATAAGGAAGCGGGGGTGGGGACATATATGCACTCCCCATGGAGATCCCCACAGTTCCACTCCATCATCCTTCCGTCCCACTCTGAATTCAGAGAATGAGTGCGGGGCTTCCAGTCGGAAACTTTCCCTCACCACTCAGCATTTCTTCGCCCAACTTTCTCATGTTTATTAGAGAGAAAGTCTTGCACACACACAGAGGCTTGGGGGCAAAAACCTGGGGAGTGACCGCTGCTGCTCACAGAGTCAAAGATCAACACGTGAGGGCCGGCTGCTCTGATTTAGCACTTCACTTGAGCCTTCACTCACTCCTTCTCTGCCCCCTTGTAGCCCCACGCCTTGGAGTCATCGCTGGGGATAAATCAGTGACCGAAGCACATTTACTCTGTAAGCACGTTTCCACCAAAATCCAACTTTGACCAAACACAGTCAAACTTGGGATTGGTTTGTGTGTGCAAGTGTGCGGGAACATGTTGACCAAGCCGGCGCCATGCTGCCGCCGACTATCTCCCAACTTTCAGAGGGATTTCCAGCGAGTGCAACACCGAGGATCGAGCACTTATTGCACTTTTCTCGGGAATCTCATTACTGTGCCCCAGCAGGATATGGGGCAGCGGCTCATTTCCGGACAATCACCATCATCATCTTCTTCATCATTACCAACTTGCGGCTAAGCGAGGCGAAAATATTGCAGCAGTCATCCCACCACTGCATTCGGACATTGCGACGATGTCCTTGTTCGTTGACCTCGACATCGACACTTTTCGGGGACTTTCGGCTCAAATCAGCGTAGGATTTAGGGCCACTGTTTGGAGCTCAATTGCCGGCCTATTCGAACCATCTCACAGTCTTAGTTTCGGTGGTGGACATGCAGTTCGCAACCCACTCATGCCTCAAAAAGAGTTAACATGGCTAAGCCATAAAAAGCGTAAAAATCTATTTATTTGTTCATGACGTGCATATTTGGGGTAGTCCCAACTGGGACGGCACTTCGCAGCTCCCGTGAGGCTCAAGGTGCCTTCGAAACACTTATTACGCCCGAGGGGATTCCCTACTATTAAGGCTTACCCCTGACTATCCCAACAGTTGATCCCAGTCAGTCAGTCATTCTCAGGTCTTCTTTCATAGTTTTACAGCCACCTCATAAACTCTACCCGAGGACAAATAATTAGCACGATGGGTACTACAATGCTACATTGCAGGGCATACAGGACTTCCGGGGATTTTGATCCTCATCCAAAATCTATTTAAAGTATGAGCCCCCACCCCTCCCACACGGATCCACACCCTCTTCCAGGGGCGCCCCGGAAAGTAATAATAATAATTATGAATAATGGGGATCAACTTTTCCCACTCCCCGTGCCAACTGCATCCATCCCGAGTGAGACTATAGCCAAGTTTTACCGCTGGCTCTTCCCCCTCTCACGGGTGGGGGAAGTGGGCCAGGGGAAAGTATAGCCCATTTGGCCCCACTCTATCAGCTCCCAGGTGGTCATTATTATTATTACAGTCAAGTTAGCCCCACTTTGAAGTTAAAAGTGGGTGGGAGGGGCTCTCTGTGAGTTCCACGGACGAGCCTATCCCCACGAGGGGCAACCGTCCCGGAGAGCATAGCCCACCCCATGGAGCTATTTTAGGGAGAGGTTATTACAGGGGATTATTAATATGGTGCTTCACAGACCATTCTATACGTACACGTGTGCCGGGTGGGAATGGGAGAGTTCCCGCACACCTCCCCCCGTTCCCATCCCCATGAGTGGAACTCTTAAACAGTTCATTTGCACATTCGCTCCCACCGCTCTCTCCCACTCCACCAACCAGCCAGCCTTCGCCAGAATATTAATAATATGAGAAAAGTTTTCACAAAGAAAAAGTTTAGGTCGTTCGTAGTAGTAGTAGTAGTGAGCAGGGGGTCATTTGTACCCTTCCCAGTGCATAGAAGCGGACATCTCAAGGTTAAGCTCCTCGCCCCCAAACTCGTACTCCAGTAGGTTATTTCTGCTTCTTCTTCGCTATGCCGGGAAAGGGAAAGGTCGGTGGGAAGGATCAGCGGGGTAAATCATTGGAATGACTTGGAGAGAAAGGGGTGGGGTGGGGGACCGGAAAATTGAGAGGAATCTTCCACACAGTAAGTAAGCTCCTTCCTCCCCGATCTTCTTCTGCGGCTTGGAAAAATGTCACCCATCTCCAAGTCACTTGGAAAAATTTGGATTCCCCTGGGGCATGACCCAGTTGGCTGGATACGTGGTATGGGATGGGGGGAGAGCTTGGGGGAGGGGCGGGGCGGGTTGGAGAAAATTTGACTGGGATGGAAACCTGCCGGCTGCTCGAGTTATTAGTTTAGGGACTGTGAAACAATGCAAGATTGATCACAGCCCGTGAGGAGGAATGGCATGTTCAAATTCAATTCCATCCCAAACTCGACTGCCAACATCCCACATGGGAGATACATGAATGCTGGGAGTCGAGAGCTGCTGGAGGGCCCTCCGTCTCCCCCCGTCCCATATTCCCAATCCCAGGTCAACTAAGCTGTGCGAGGAGTTCATCTTGGCCAAGTGTCAAACTAAATAGAAAATTATGATGGAGGGGGGACAGGCTTTGGCTCATACTATTATGGACGAAACCATCAGGCCCGGGCTGTGGTGGTAAGTGACACGACTGGCTCTGTAGATACTTTGATATCATTTATACGTTTTTTCCCTCCAATCACTCCCCCAACATCCCCCCAGAAATTCTCTCCTCCCCTCTCAAGATCCCTTCCTCATAAAAATAGTCTGAGGGAACATGGAACTTGCGAAAACCCATCCCCAGACCATTATTCACAGATGTGTTCCCAATTAGGGGGTTGAAAACCTCGCCCCCACAGTCCTTTCAAATCCCTGAAACAATTGGTGTCTACTAGGGAAATTTTTACGACATGTACCTGCATATCAAAATAGACTTGGTGACCTAAAAATTTTGTGTCAAACTTCCTAATGCTCCTCTGAACTGAGTTGTTTATGGAGTGAGGCCCTTGTGGGTTTTTTGGTGCGAGAAAGATGTTGAGCGGCACCCACGTATACATGCGAGTCCATCTGGCTACTACGTGTTAAAAGCATGTAATCGTGGTTAAGATTTAAGTTCAACTTTGTAACTTGAAAATCTTGCGGCGAACGTCGAGACAGTGACTTGTACGCAAATGCGTGAAATGAGGCCCAGGCGGGTTATACGATTGGTAAGAATTCATTCCGGCCGAAACCGCAGAAGATATTTTGGACCGTGACACACTTTACTGTCTGCTCATGTATCGGTTTTTCTATGCTAAATTCTTT
>WJFA01002433.1:0-15987 GCA_009870155.1 Pseudobourletiella spinata | reverse complement strand
CTAATATTTGGAATCGCAGGAAAAGCGCGTGTAAGATTGAGTCGTCTATATCAACAGTACCGGCTTACTTCTTCCTCCACCTCATAGTATATTTATTTAAGGCAAATAGCAAGCAAGATGTGACCTCAAAGACGACATTTGGCAACTTCATGGTCACAGTTTAGCGTTATCTCCTTTGGATATTTGTGCTAAAACGTGGAGAAGAGGCGCGATCCCATAGCTTTTATGTGCAATTATGAATCTTCAGATCACTTCAGCTGCAGTCTTCATTCCAAACCCATATTTCTTGCATTCTGTTCGTACGCACATGAGTATGACGTGACTGTCATGTCTCAGCTATTGAAATACTTTCAATTCCCGCTAATTCAGGAGTCCCAATCCACTACATTCCGCTTAACGGATTGAATATTTATGACGACTGACGAGAATACTCATGTCTAATTTCTCGCGTCTCGTCGCCCTGCGGATGCGCGAAATTATGCAAAATTTGACGTGTGAGAGACTGCATGACCATATACTGAATGCCACTGCCTTATGGCGTTGTCCGCTGCACTCTCCGCGTTTCCTACTCTAAATTAATTACTTCCGTTTCCATTCGCATACCCTCAAACCTCACCTCTATCTCCACCCACAATATTGGGGCGAGTTCAGAGCTGACTGAGCAACAGACGAGTCTATCACAAACACAAAACTTTTTCTTTTGCTCATAATATGAGGCAATCCCTGAGTCCCATGAAAATAAAACTCGTTGCATAGTATATACCAATAGCCCAACGTGTACACGCTTCGCCACTGCTGTATGCCTATATAACAGAATAACTGTGAGCAGTAAATTGTGAATTCTGGTGCTCGCCGGACCAGATACTTACTATTATGAGCGAGATGAAATCATCCACATGTTCATGAAGAATTCATTGAGTTGCCCAGAAGTAGGACTCGCTGGAGAGAAAAAGAAGGGGGGCAATGGGCAATGCTCACACACTTACTCTTACCCCATTGTGAACCCATATAACTATCGTCACCATGGAAGACAATCCAGCCGACATACGCAGATCAGAGGAAAGGAGTTCAACCCCCCAACCAAGTAATATTTATTTAAGCTCTACGAGACCCAGTCCCAAGCGTAGTGAGCATAGACCGCAGTGTATACACCAACAGGACTTACTGGGGAAAAGCGCTGTGTACGGGGGGCTTCACGCGCACTACTCAAGTAATTTGATTCCAGCCGAAGATTGTAGTAGATTTTTTGTATGCAAATGAACGGAATTCTGCTGGGCTGTGATAATAAAATCTATAGTTATTGCAAGCGTGACGATACTAGTAACCGCCCTTTTTCATACACACGGACTCACACTTACTCCACATAAACCCTGCGCACACAAGCCTATAAGCAAAAGTAGAAATTTCGTCCTCGTCTTTCCCAGTATCCGTCTGCCTGACTCATCTGTATAAGGACGTAGAAAAATACAAACTTTAGTGTGTCCAATATTCCCGTCGCACTCGGGGGTGTGAATCTATTCAAGCTTATTGTGAATGAGGAACAACAACTGACTGACTGAAGATGAGAGGGGCTCAAGTGAGAATATCTCATCTCTTCTCACACCTGATTTACCCCTTAAGAGGCGTTCATATCTAACGAAGGAATAATAAGTGAGCAGGTGTATATATACATAGCGTGTGCAACAAGTGGATGAGAACTTGAGAATATTCTGTGCATTGGCTATAGAGAGTTGTTTAATTAGCCTCCGGCACTTGGGATCAGAGCCGTCTGCCCTCCCTGCTACACTTTACCTTTGTTGTACTATTCCACCTGCTCCCCTGTACATGAGGAATTCAGAGAACTGTGAGCAGAAAGATTCATGACTACCAACCCCGCGAACTCAAATTTTTAATTTCAATTTTGACTTGTTCTATATAGTTTTATATGTGTGTGAAAATCGAGAGCAATCCAGGAAACGATAAGATGTTGTAAAGATAGTGTGCGATGGGAATTGCAGTGGGAGTTTGGGCCACGTAATTTTGAGAAAATGAATACTACTCGGTATTCCTCTACTCTCTGCTGGATTATTGGGATCCTCCAGTTGGTAACATGGAGCTACGCAGTTCATACTGGACGTAAGTACATAATTTGTTCCTTTGTCTACTGGGAATTTTAAGATTTGACATGCCGGTGAGAAGGAGACTCGTATTTGCTCAGTATTGATGATCTTGTAGATGACATTGCACTATTGTGCAAGTTTGAGATTTACTAATCAGATGTACGTAAACTAAACAGTGCTTTTCCTGCTATTATTTTTATCACTTTATAGCTGTGGTAGTACAGTATTCTTTGTTACTGTATTTACTGGTTACTCATTCCCGTGCAAAATGCACCGGCAAGCATGTTGCTGGCAAATGAAGGAGGTTGTTGCTCCCTTGTGGCTTTATACAAGTTGGGTACAATGGAACCGATGATAGCGGCGGCATGCCGCTGAGTTTTTTTACTCCATTTAATATCTCATGGAGAAGTGAATGGAGGAGTGTGAATCTATTACAGCATAGAAGAGTATGTACAATGTACATGTGTTTAACTGTATTTCTTTACATAAATATTAATTGACATTGTAATGTAAAATGGTCTGTCTGTGGGTGGAGGGACACTTTTCCGACTGAGAAATATTTTAACTAGTTTTGATACTTTATGCACTGGATTTCTGTTGCAGCTCTTCTTCGGGAGCTTATCAAACCGGGTCCAAATAAACTGCAAGGCGTCTTCCTCACACAGTATGGACCAGAATATGCTGTCGTTTTGAACCTTCACAACAATGTTTCTCGAGGGGATGAAAGGAAGGATGTGGTGGAGGAAGGAGAGTTTTTCGTCCAAGCGCCAAACAACTACGGCGTTGTCGTCGTAATTCAATATCTCCAGCTGCGGACGCAATTAAGAGGGCTGAATGAAGACTCTTTGTATAAAGTTTGTCGCGACTATGTTCAGGTAAGGAGTTTTTTGCACTACGCTAATTTGTGTGATTTCCGTTGGAATTTTCGAGCAAAATGTCCCTTCAAGAAAAGGTCAAAGAGTGATTTTGATGTTGTTGCAGTTTCGCGACGACAGAGGAAACGAGGGCCCTCAAATCTGTGGGGAGCTGATGGTGACAGACAGAAGTAAGGCTCCAGAGAAGCTACTGGGGAAGCGGACGTTTTTCGCACCGTTCGGAGTCGTGAACGTTAAACTCCATATTGATAAGAGCGAAAGCAAAGAGTACTCATATCAGTTATGGAATACTGTGAGAATTTCCTTTACAGCAGTTTCAGGCAAGGGAACTACCAAATTTTATGCTGATTTATTGTTACAAATAGGATTGAAATGATTCGTTTTATGTATAAGTTGGGATTCTGACTGTATAGAATGCGATGGAGATAAGGATCTGCCGAAGGAGCCGAAGAGTCGCCCATGTTTGAATAATAGAACGCTTGATAACAACGCACCAGCTCATTGCATTGCTCCCAGTTTATTCTGTGACTTCATCTACAATTGCGGTGTAGATGAAGACTATATCGGGAGTGATGAGCTCAATTGTACAGATCCAGAGACTCTAAAAGTCCCTCTAGGAGCGGGGGATGATTCAGGAGCCAGCGTGACAATGATACTCTTTTTTGTTTTTGGAATTCTTATTGTCGTCGTTTTCGTCGCTGTGTACTTCATTACCGAACTTAATGGATCCCTCAGATGCTTTTCAGGGTCACGTCTTCACAATTCTTCTAGCAACGTTCAGTAGGTGGCTTTTTAAAAACGTTGAATCCACTTTAAGGGCTTTGTAATGCTGTGTGTATGCGTGTTTGATTTGTTTTTATAGGGTTAACAAGGAGAGCGATCAGATATCCAGCCCAAATGATACTCCCCCAATGTATTCTAATTTCTCCATAGAAGAACCAAATAGAAGATGATCCCACACATTGTGGAATTATAACATACTTTAAATTTAACCAAATACTAACGTTCTTCCATTGTGCCCGGATGGTCTCACGTGAGCCAAAAGTAACAAAATGGATTGTATTCTTGAAGCTGCTTGTGAGCTGCAAGACAAACTTGAGTGTCGTTATGTTATAAATGACTTTATTACGAAAGCGAATGATACAGTTTTGCGCTGAAGCAGAAGAGGAACACGATTGTATTTGCTGGATATATTGTGCCACTACACATTATTATTAAGGCGTTTTAGACATAGACTGTGCGGCGTGCGGCAGCCGTTTAATGAAAGCGGCTACGTGTCACAATAGATAATTTATTTGTTCTATACTGTACATCATGTATTTACCGCAAGGAATGCGTCACAACGCTTACTAGATGTGTGCAGCTTTCTGGCATGAGTTGTTAGCTATTTTGTTATTTAAGTACGATTTTCTTTAATAAATATACTCCCATCCCATAAAATACTGCTATTTAAATTAGCGTTCCTAACGGTTTAGGATGGTTTGTATTTTATGATCGCTTACTAGATAATCTTCCAGTTCAATTCCTTACAATTCTAGATTAGTCCTCATCAACGGAAATATATTTCACAAAAACAATTCTGTTAATTCTGTACTTCCAACCTCAAAAATTTTAACAACAGGCAAGCGGACTGCTCAAAACATTTTGAGCGAATTGCAATGAAGACAGTTCCGAACAATTGCCCCTGAAATGCCGTGCAGAATTCTTGGGTTGTTAAACCTGTCTCGAACACTATATGCACAAAGTAGGGTTACTAGCACAAAACTGCGAATGAGCCGTAAATTTCAAAACAATTCGGACATTGACGAGCATTACGTCTAAATAGTGATATCGAAAGGCGATATGGATTATCATACGGTTCTGATCAGTACTACCAGTCGCCACGTAACACGTAATGCTGAAAAGCGTAAACTCTCAGTCTCAGTCATTTAGGGAAAAACCTGTTGTTGCTTCCGAAACTTTGAGGCTTACCAACCACTGCGCATTATTGTGTGATGTGACTTAAATTAAGGTTGTAAACATACCTTGAAACAGATAAATGAATATAATTTATAACGCATGCCAAGAGCCTAAAAAAGCACAATTGATTTTAGGTACTGGAATGAGGTGTAAAATCTGAATCTGCCATTTTGAAAACCCCAAGTTCGGTTTTATTTTGATTTGAGAAAAGCACACTAGTGCCCTGTAGAGCACAAAAAGCAGAATTACAGAAAGTAAATTGAGTTTTCACATTCACATTTTTGCAATCCTCGTACATATCATATTAAAAGACGAAAAAGCGAATAATTTTGGTGCAAAATTCCCATAAAATGGAGTACTATCATCTTTTTAGATCAAAGAATTCTTTTTCACTCTGTGGCGTAGTAAATATTTTCAAATGAATCGAGAGGAATCATTCTGACCGTTTCAAACAATTGTTACTTCACTGGTGGTTGGAAGAACATTGAGTTTTGCATTCTTTTTGCACTAAATTAACTTTATTTTATGAAATACAATGCACTGCCTTGGAAAAAGGGTGAAATTAGTGGCTGATCAAAATAACATAAAATGCCATCTAGAAAAGGCACAATGTAATACACTTCAATAGCTTACTAATGGCTAAATCCATTTTAAAAAGTTGGAAGAATTGTCCGTCTGTTCACATGATAACGATAACGCCCGAACGGATATACCGATTCCAGAGAAATTTTTTTCGCGTACTCGAAAGGAAGTTATGCTGGGACTGATTTTAAGGTCAGCCAAACGAGTGACCTTTGACCAAAAATTCCGCAAAGTCAGTTTACGTGATAATTAACAAATGGATGGGGTGATACGATGTGATGTGAAATTTGTTTTACGGTCTGAGTAGGGATCAACGGTAGTTGGAACTGATTTTTAGATATGAATGCACGTATTTCTTTATTAATACGGCCTCAATTTAGTACTTCCTAGGTCAATCACAGCGACCTTTGACCTTAAATTCCGCCAATTTTTCTTTATGCTTCTTTCCATGACAAGTACACAAGAGATAACTAACTGTCTCACGTACTGTGATTCTTTTTGTACGTTTGTGTGCACCATTCTCTTTATGTGTTCCGTAATGTAAAACGACCAACAGAAAGGTTACAACTTTGGAACGTTCTGAAAAGGTTTATAGCTGCGATTTCAGAAAACATTTCTGCCAGGAACAACACATGAAATTCATGGATATGTGCGATGTTCCCTGACCTACAAACTGAGAAACTCCGCCACGTTGTTTCACAGAATTCGAGTTTAGCCATAAAAGATAAAACTCGTTCTTTTGGATATTGCATGCATTGGATGCTGTCGTCCACCTTGGATACCAACAGATGTCGTTTGATCTCATCTAAGTCGCCAGCAAACTGGCGAATGACAAGAAGTATTACCACCGAAGCGGGCACCTCCATTGGCTAATGGCTGTAGTAACGATTACTGCTTTACGTCACCACACGGGGCGCTTCAGCATATTCAGTAAAATTTGGTCGGAGGTGGTGGAGACTGGCTTGAAAGTTTAGTCTACACTGCGTTTTCTCATCACGTGCCAGATCTCAGCAGGAATCACGGGGACTTGAAAGCGGTAACAAATCATATGGCAAAGGAGATGATTTCTTTCAGACATTTTAGTTATTTTGTTGTAAAAGGTCCTTGTAAAGCTTTTACTCCATGTGTTTGATAGCATAGCACCAGTAGTGCAATATTCGTTTACTTTTGAAAGGGACTTTGAAGAGGGCTTTTGATTATTCGCTGATGATTTCTGACTGTCTGCAGGTAGACTTCACTTTTCCAGAGGAGATAATGGGCAACAAAAACGAAGGCGACAAACCACGGAAATGGCTGTGTCACTTTAACAACCGGCAAGATCCTCAGGATGAAAACAGCGCTGAGGTTTGAATATATGCATATTATGAACTCGGACCGAGTAGGTCAATACTGAAATTAAGTGAGTTTCTTATTCCGGATTTAGGGAGAACAAGGATTCACAGTGAGCCAAGCAATGTCCGTCAGTTTGGTAAGATATTACTTATATCAGACTTTCGGCTTCTGTTCAAAACCTATGAATTAAAAATCTTACAGTGGTTTGTATTCGAATGTAGGTGGCAGATAAACTTCTCGAATACCTTCCCACCTCAGATTTGCTGAACTCCTCTCTTGTTTGCAAGATGTGGAGAAATTCTACGCGAGAGTCCCTTCGTAGGAGGATGGAGTGCCTGCTTCGAATTAATTTCGAAGGAGACTCGTACGATAATCTTTCAGACCTTACTACACTGCTGAAAAAATCTACTGTCGTTCCTTACTGTGGAATTTCTATTACTTGTGCCTCCAAGCAGTCTAGTATGCGAGGTCGATGGCGAACTACATTGGCAAGGCAGCGATGCTGGAAGAGCTTTGAACTTATCGTTGCAGAGAAGATTGAGAAGTTTAAGGTTTTCCACTTGAATTACAGCCTCGGAGTTGACGAAGACGTAATAGCCGGCGCGGAAAGTCTCTGCCTGAGAATTTGGAATCAGTTACAAGTTCTGAAGCTTGAAGGGGATCCACCACCAGCTTCGAAATTGTTTAATAGTCAAAGCTCAGCATGGCAGTTACCAAATCTGCGAGAATTTCAGTTTCCCAGTCCCAGTAACTGCTCAAACTGCATTATTCAAGATATTGTATATGAAGTGGTCATGTCGGCTCCGAGCTTAAGAACACTAGATGGATATGTGGACCCAAGCTGGACGAATCATCGGGTCTTTGAAATCCTCTCGAATCGCCGCCTTCTGACAAACTTTACTTTCAAGTTTGAAGCGGACTTGCTGTCAAAATGCCAAGAAGTTGCGGCTAGTGAGCCAGAACTAAAGAAGTTAAGCCTAAAATACAATTACGATTTGGACGCTCGTCAAATGACATTACAATTCCGAATTGGTCGTAATATTATAAGAAATAGCAGCCAAACGTTGGAAGAATTGATGGTATCGAGTCTAAGAGATTTAACGTACAGTAGTCCCCTGCCAGTGTGCCCGAAATTGTCCAGCCTTAATTTCCTGTTCCCGCTATCACTATCCAACTTACGGATGATGTCGGGAGTCTTTCGAAACATTAATATGGCAGCCTCGTTCCCTAATCTGAAAAAAGTCCTCATTCGTGTCACCGAAGACCAATCGTATGAGTCCTACGAACACTGCCGAAATACCGTGGACGACATCCTTCGAAATGAGCCGATCCACCAGATTCTCTCTGTCCTGGATTTGGAATTAAAGAATGTATCAACATACTCTGCAAGTCATCACATCGAGATCGAGACCAATCAGATAGCGTCTCTCCTTCATTTGTGTTCGAATTTTTTTCCGAATGTGAAAACTTTTGGCATTAGAAATCACACAGGAGATGGAGTGGCAACTGCTCTAAAAGTGCTTCGGATGGACTGGATGTGGCCCAACTTGACTTCAGTAGGACTGTTAGGCATTGACTTGAGTCGACTTTCTTGCAGTTTCGATGACGTTATATGTGGAATTCCTCTGAAGGAAGCAGAGTCACTCCGACGATTTGATGGCGACTTGCGCGTCCTCAACATCGTCCCCTCTAAACGATCTATTCTTGACAGAAAGAGTACGCTCTATTTATCTTCTAGTACAGTTTAATAAAATTGTAATGTCATGTCTCAACATTTACATTTGATTGCAGGACTGGAGGTAATCTCATTCGAGGTACGTCATGATAAACTTTGTGAAAAGAATCCCGGGAAGCTAGTTCTGTCTGAAGTTGCTGGAGCTTGTGGGTTTGGCAGAAGGAGAGAACCACTTTCTGTCAGACTATTTCGTGTGGGAGCCAACAGCCTGGAACCACAGAACCGTAAGTGTTAAACCTGTACTTCAAACCTACTGTAAATGGTATGCATTTATCCTTTCCTATGCCTAATGCAATTGAATTTTTAAACAGGTTTTGATTTGAGTCATCTGAGCTCCTACGTTGATATCATAACGAAAAACTATGGCCTGTGAAGATTTACAAGATATTCATATGTTTCCTGATCCATTGTTGACAATGTACTACATGTTTTCATTATTCGTCATCTAATTCCGGCGGATTTATCTTGATGACAAGTGTTAAGTAGAGTTGTGTGTGTTTCTCAGTAGTATGTATTTCTACACGCCATTTTGAAAGGTAGCAATTCAATTTGGTCTTAATTTAAGCATATTGTGATCCGTGATGTGTTAGCGTTAAGCTTAGCGTAGGTCAGACTGAAACATAGCCGAACCGTTTTGGTTTTGTGCTTTCGGTTATGTTCTGGAACAGTAATTCTCGTGTCTAGTGATTATGTAAGATTTGAAGTGTATGAGTTTGCCCTTGTATCCAACGCATAGGTTAATGTTAGCAGATTTACCCCCCTATTAGTCCCATCTCAGTTTCATGATTTAATGAGTTTAGCAAGCAATAACAATATTTTTCCTCTCACGCAAACTTTGTGATTGCGAGCCTCTGTAATGCAAGTATCCTTACGCCACGTCACCGCTCCTTTGCTCCACAGTGCACCCGATAGATTTCTAATTTGTCACGCCTCAAAATGGTCACGCTTGTAACACCTCTGCCCGGCCGGGTCCAGTTGTTGAATTCCTTGAACCTGACAAGGTTAGGGAATCCCAAGATTATGTGAGAACACGTTAAGTTTTTTGCTCTCAGTTTGTATCCATACTGGTTTGATTTGCTCTAAAGATGCCAGCGGTGATTGTACACGAGAGATCAATAGTGCTAAATCCAGTCTCCTTGTCCCCCCATGTACGATTACGTCGTGTCGTGTAGCAACTGGCAACGCCTCCCATTACGTTTCATTCTGAGTCAACCACTTTCCAGATTTCCTCGTGCACATGTCTAAATGTCTATATTCCCCAGTTTTTACAAATACCTCTTCACCATTGCAACTGATCTCGTCAGTTTACTTCACGGGGTTTCCCGCATGATCTCGCGCGGAATTATGCTAATATATGGCTTCACGAACTAGAGGCTCATTATCGTGCGACAGGAGCAGGACTGCTGCCTCTATTAAACCACATTCGCCTCTCCACCCTGCACCTCGGTTGCAGTTGGAGTAAGGCAATATAAATCTGTTTGTGTTTTTGCACTAGCAAAAACTAATGCTTTCGAGGTTGCTGCAAAGAAACAAAACACTCCCAAGCACAAGTATAACCAGACTCCCTTTGAGTGCCGCACACTTCCCCGCGCTCCGCAGCGCAAAATACTACGACCACTGCTACTCTACTACTGTCTCAACTTCTGTGAAAGAGAATGAGAGAAACTTTATTATCACTATTGCCTTCGAAGAGTTTACAACTGTGCTGGAGCTGTATCGTATACTCACATACCGTATATGCCGCCGTTACATATAATAGTGTATCTTGTAACAATCCCAGCATGTGGGGGCCACGACTGCGTGTCTGTGTTAGCGTATGCCAGTGTGATTAAAGTGAAACAACATCAAGATTACATACTGCTGAGAATGAGTAGCCTCATACATTGAATGTGGTGGTGTGTGAGTCCTACGGCCACAACTGCCGACGTGCTTCATAAAACTTTGCATGAACAACGTAGGGAGCTTTAGTCACACGCGTACCATCTCCTCGTAAGCATTCCATCTACCTTGACTCTGATTTTCAAAGTAGCATTATATAGCACAAATCCACAACAACATCAACAACTATTACATTCCATGCCTTTCACTTACTGGTTCATCATGACGTGAACGGGAACAGTGGAGGTTGGTTGGTGCTACAGTGTGTTTCTCTGTGCCTTTGATTTGTTCTAAACTGTACACTAAAGTGAGTGGTTGACAGTTTGTGTATGGTGAAATATGTGCTCGTCGTCTGTTCCTTGGTAACTTGATAAAAGAGTGTGCAGGAGACTGATGAGCCCCGGATTTTCCCACTGAATTATCTCCGGGGACGATGTTACTGCCATGCAAGTGATACGAGAGATTCTGCTGTGGGTCGCTCTGGCCCTAACTCATCACCACCACTTGGCTCATGGATTTCAATATGGGCGTAAGTATTTCCAACCATTTTCAAATTCTCATCCCCTTCACAGAGTCTCACAACACACTACGACTTTAGTTTCCCCGCAAGGTCATGGTTGGGCTTCCCTAAGGAGTGGAAGGCAATAAAATTTCGTTTAAATTTACAATCTCACAGGCAAAATGTGGAGGAAATTCAAATGGGGCAGTTCTTATTGCCTGCATATATGCATGGTGCCCATGATCCATTTTCCGTTTTTTTTCACCCCCATGGACTATGGACTAACACGGCGGAAATTACTGCAAGAATATACGACAATGTACTAATGTGAATATTACGAACCATTTAAGGCCATTTCATAAGCAGTAGCAATAATTTTGAGAGGCATGGCCTATAGCAGCACACAGTAGTAATAATAAGCCGTGTGGGCACATACTTACGATGATCGAAGGCGAGACGCCGCAAAGTCACTCATCAAGGACGCCTGCGGACATTCAAAGAAATCTGCGATGATGATGATGATGACGACGACGACGGCGACGTGCTCCTCGAGCCGTTGCTAATGGCACATAATGATTCTTCCTGAGGAAACTTTAAAATTCCTGTACCACTTGGGTTACCCCAGCTCTTTACTTAACACCACAATGGCGTGACTGCTCAGCTGAGTGTGTCTGTAAATTTCAAAAGAGCTCTTGGCTCTGGTCGTTTCTTGTGTACGCAATTGGTAAAAATCCGTGGAAAACAAGTGAGATTTATATCTCTCTCGTTCCATGGAGTTTTTCAGCGTGAGAAAATTTCCGCGTGTCAAACCCCTGCTGCGATCCAGAATACAGATGCTTTACACTGTTTGTTCAACCAAGGTGTGGAAAGCCGGTTCGGAGACGGAAAACTAATATCCTGGGATGGACATAACGTTAAAGTCCATTTGAAAAATTAGCGAGGAGTCACCAGGTACAATGGGATGTGATGTAAATGAAGTGGTAATAAATAATGCTATAAGGGGTGACCATAAGGAATCCAGACTGGTTTTCCGCCTCAAAATTTGGCAGCATTAGTACGACTGCAGTGAGATCAGAATTCGCCAGTCATCCACTACTACTACATCGCATATATATAAACAGGCTTTTCCTGAGCCAAAGCCAATTTGCTCCACATACTGACGTAATCGTACACAACAGGATTAATAATACGTTAGCAGTAGTCGAGCCGTAATGACTCGTACAGTTTCTCACCTATGGGAAATCTTAGCTTGTATGTTTTTGTTGCTGGATAAATGGCTTCCCGCAGCTAGCATGATAATTCCGGATTTGCGTGAAGAATGCATGTAATGTCCGTTTTCCATGTAATTTGAATCCGCCGGCCATATAAGGCAGGCTTAGATCTTGCATTATAAAGTTATGACCAGAGTCGAGGTCGTCCGTGTTAGTCTTAATTTCCGCGTCATATTTTCCAGTTGTATGTAATAGCAGCGATTACATGTGCCCTCTGTGGACACTGGCTGCGTCCCTAAAAACGTCTCACTTTTACTCTCCGAGGGACTTTTTTGTCATCCTTTCAAGTCCATTTGCAAGGCTCATCTTGAAAGCAAATATGAGTGTGAGGCTGTATTGATAGAGGTCGATCGGTATGACGTGTTTCAATCAGCTGATGATGAGTGACAATAGGGACCTCGCCGCCAAAACGTGTGTGTGTGTGAACTCATGGTCAGCCATGTGTTAGCTGTTGGGATTTAGGGAAGACACGATTTGTTCTTCTGAGCGAGCAAGCGAGACGAAGGAAAACTTCCGGGGACAGTACGAACTGGTTTTTAGGTCCTGGGAGAAGTCAAGATTAAACAAATAACTTCCTATATACGGTTTGATCTTGACAAATAGATCCTCAGCATTGCATGATAGTGGTAAGGGATATGGCTTTACGACGATTAAGGTTTGTGGTCTTTGGAAAATAAATAACAATAGGAGACGCAAGAATCAACTGATAAAGGAGCAACGTATTTGGGCAGTTAGCAGATATAGCAATTACGAAGCAACTTCACACACGCTCTCACATCCACCGCCAAGGTCAGATTGTCCACAATAGTACACACTGAAACCGGCCTTTTCTTCCTATACTACATTATGACGATGACTGCATCAGCACGGGTGCTAATCGTGTGAATCTGTGCAAATTAAACTATTTTCTTCCACATGGGCAAACACTGTACGGACCGACGTCAGGAGTTGCAATTTTCCACACTGTGGGAGGAAATGTCTCATAAAAAATGGCCCGACCACCACCAGCTCTTTTATGGCCCATAAAATCCCCCTGCAAAAGTTATACGGTGGTGACTCGCGAGTGCCACTCTCATGTGTGCCGGGATATTTTGGAAATGTGTAAAAAAAGCTAAATATAATCAGACTGCAAGTGAACTCATCTATGTGTGATTGCTGTTGATTAAACTTTTGACTTTGTTATGCCTTGTTACAGCCTCCCTGGAGTACCTCACATCCGAGAGTGACTTCTCCGGCTCGCCGAAAAGAGTGATTAAACTGGCTGATTTTGGCCCGACATACTCCGTCCTCGTCCCGCTCGCCATAAACAAGAGTACGGCGGAGCCGCATGTGGTGAGACCCGTGGGGGAATTTGCTGTAGAAGCCCCGGAGAACATGAGAGTGATGGCTGTAATACAATCATTGCATCTACGGAAAAAATCATTCACGTCCGCCTTCCCACCCGTCTGCCGCGATTATATTGTGGTGAGTGTTGGCCACTGTGTGGTATAGCCTCTTAAAGTAGGACAAAATTCCCTTAAGAGTATGTGCATATGGGATTAGCATGACCTTGGTAGTTGAATTTAATTTCCACGTTTTTACCCCACAGTTCGGTGATGACTCCATCAATAAAGTGTGCGGCGACGTGTTTGAGGAGTGACCGGAAAGGAGCTCCGAATGGGATGATGGGGGAGCGGACCTATTTCAGCCCAGGGAACGTTCTCAATGTTACCGTCTACACGGATGTGAGCACCTTCGTGGAAACGTGGATGAACATTCCCAACACGGTGGAGATCGTCTTCACTGCGTATCAAAGTAAATAATTGGATTTGTTGATGGGAAAAGTGTGTGTGATGGGGAAAAAATTGTTTATGTGAATTTTAACTAAAGTTTTCTCTATACTTATCCAGCATGTCCATTCTACGACCCGGACGAGTACTTGTTCAACTGCCTGGACAACATTATACCTTATGGGCCATCCTGTATACCCTCTAACCTGACCTGTGATGGTGTGGTGAACTGTGGTTTTCTCAGTGATGGGACCTTTGGGAGGGACGAGATGGACTGTCCCAATAATGACAATGAAACTGTAGTAATAGTGCCAACAGTGAGTACCTCGGTGTCACGCCCCGCGTCCCCCCCACCAACTAGTAGTAGTAACCCCGTAGAGTCGAGAACGGGTTTCCCCAACTGGTGGGAGAACTGGCGGAAGATGCAGCTTGAGGAATCCAAGAACCATCTCAACTTGCTCAATCTCAATGGACACTTTGCCACTAGTGATAAGGCGGATGGGATGAACAAGAGTCCGGAGGGGGACCGGTTCGACATCCGAAGGACAAGTTACTTTGAGCCTGAATATAAGAGTAATGTAAACTACTTTAATTCCTTTGCGCTCTATGCCCTCTGCTTCTATGCGGGGGTGAGCGGGATTTTTGTGATACTGAAAGTCGCCATGAGATACTGCAATGACGATTCCTCCGCGTCCGTGAGATCCACGAGTAACTTAATGAGGGACCCCTCAACCTTCTCCGTGGGCAATGGAAGGTGAGCTCTCATGTCCAGTTTTATGCAGAATATAAGTTGATAGTACATGATTTTAATAGTAGCACGTAGTAATTGTCTGATTCTTTGTGTGTGTGTGTGAAAAGATTTTCTTGAGTTTGGAAGATAAAAATTGACATGTTCTTTACAGTGATGGGTCACCCTCATCCGTTCGCAGTCACTCAGAGCTTCCATATAGTCTTCCTCGAAGTCATCACATTCATATAGACGTGCGTGATTTTGAGCTGCCGCCATCATACGAGTCACTCTTCCCTGGTAATGAAGTTAGTCAAGACTGTGAAGACACGTCAACAACACCATCAACAGAAGAGCCGCTGCCACCACCTGCCCCTCAAATGCAGCCCCAGTCGCAGCAGCAGCTACAGCAGCTTCGTCCTCAAGAACCTTGACATGGTTTTTTGGGTGTATATCGTGCCACTATGTTATGTGAAGTCAGCGAGAGCGTAAGAGAGAGAGAGAGAGAGGAGAATGAGAGACAGAGTACTCGAATATATACAGAGAAGCTTATCGTAATATTATTATTATTATTATTATTGTGAACCATTATTATAGCAGAACTGGTTTCATCGCAAAACCAAGGTTCCAGCAGTTACCCATTACAATACATAATTTTTTTGTCTTCGCGCCCTACTGTACAGCATATGGTAGTATAGTATTTAGTAAGCGAGGATGTTCCCACTACTGCAGAAAAACGATAGCCATATTATATATTATAGAGGAACAGAGCTACTATCACGTAAATGTACATACTTGTGTATTATATGTGAGGAAACTAACACGATCTCCATATCCTTAGATGTTAGATATATTATTGTACATACAGTTGTATGTTATTATAGATAGACGTGCAGGATCAAAAAGACTACGATTGATTTTCACACGAAAATCCCTAAAAAAAATATCCACACGTTTTTCCTTTTCTACTCTCGGCATTGTACTCGTACAATATTAATTTAATTGTTGCCATGCAATAAAGACAATGAATCTTACAGAGATTATATAGTCACCTATATGCTAGCTGTGCTGGAGCCTTACGTTTTTTTTTCCAAGTTTAACGACTGGGCGTGCACATGTGAAATGATAAACTCCCGATAAACTTCCCAATTTCCTTGCTCCTGGTCAGGAATTATAATGGATTGAGCGTGTAGGTACGTATAGTTGTTTGATCCTCTGGAAATGTCTGTCGTCTTGAACCGGTGCGGTGTGCTGGGCAATT
>WJFA01002432.1:0-15990 GCA_009870155.1 Pseudobourletiella spinata | reverse complement strand
ATTTGATTCCAGGATATTTTCGACACTCCAGCTGCCTTGGTTGAGGAAGGAGCTTTGAAGTTGTCTCTCATGGAAGCTTGTATTTTTATTTGTATTTTGTGTGGGTACATTGTATTTGTAGGGGGAGAGAAGGAGAATATCAGCAATGAACCGATTTTTTAATCTTCAATTATCATGTACATGGGTTTCACGTTTCATCAAATCTATTGGCAGCGGCAATGATTCGGTGAGACAAGACAAGAGTCCGCAAATGTTGTTGAATATATGGCAAGTAAATACCTTGCTTCAACTTTTTCCGGCCAAGATTTTTTACTGCGGCTGTTTTCATGCCAACGATTGTAATTTGCACAAGAGCGTGGTGGAGCACACATAAAAGTAAAGTGAATCCAGCATAGAAAATGGGAGGTTAAAAGACAAGCCATAACAGAATTTTTATAGCATGTTCTGGGTGTTGTAAATGCGAAAGGCCGTGATTCAGGGATGGTGAGTGCGTCGGGTTACATGTTACATTGAAATGATGATTTACTCCTCTCCTCTGTAATCAAATAACGCTGGAATTGCTGTGTAGCTTATCAATTTCAAAGCGATCCTGTTGGAGAATAGCAAGCCATGGTTTGATTATGAAATTGCAATGGTGAGTCCCTCACTTTTTTCCCCTCTAGAGTATACTGTTGTTGGAGGAAGTAAATCGTAGCGGAGTATTGTTTCACCCGGCTGGAGCCCGTGCGGAATGATGGATTACTCGACACTTTTCACAGCTGAATAGGCATCTGGGGCATGCCGCAGAGGGGAAGATGTCCTTTGCTCGGCAGAGGTAGTATAGTGAGACAGGAATGACACTTGGGATTTCTAGCCGTTCATTAACGTAGTACCTCCAATGGTTGACGCATTTGCGTGCAATTTGTTTTTACTGTAATCCTCTGCTGTCGGATGGGGAGCTGGAAAAGAGAATTGCCGGCAAAAGTAAAAATATTAACGGAGGGAAACCTCAAGTGCTGAAGGGCAGCTGTTCCCAGGGGCACCATTTTATGCAGTCAGAATGGATGCAACTGGTGCAGTGGAGATCCAGCTACATGCCATGCTTTCCATATTTCATGTCCCGTGTCACTTAAAACTTGTTATTATGTTAGGCTGGAGCTGTAATAACCGTTCCCGACCGAAAAAAGTCACAATGTTCTAAAAGTTGAGAGTGCGGAAGGTTAAATATGGCTCCCATTTTGCTTTTTTTTTGTCTCGTGCTCAGCTAAACTGCTCCATGGAAAGGCTATTTAAACTTGAAAGCACGGAGGCTCTGATGGGTTTTATCTCTCTCACTTTACCTTTAGGAAAATAGCGTGCATGTGGGAGTGCTAATAACAGGATTTTTTTAGAAATTCTGCTCATGCAATGCTCATTGGATATAGGATTTCATCCGAGTAAGCTCCTGGTAGCATTTGCCTCCACTCTTCCGTCTAAAGTTGCATGCTCGCCCACAGTCTCAGTTTCGAATCATCATGTCATAATCGTGTGAATTGTAAGTCTCCCCTGTAAACGTCAATGTTCTGTTGGATAGGCCGCATAATTTTTTATTGAAAGTGTCTCGTGCTGTCTGTGAAGTGAACTGATGGGAAAATTCGTTGTTTTACTACAGAATATAATGCGAGAGTTTGAGCTGTCTGGCGACGGACGAGTGTGAGGATCCTTCGGCAGGGAGCAGAGGGAGAGGGAGACATTGGAAGGTTTTCCGGCAGCATGAAATGGATAATGTATTATGTATACGTACTTGCTACAAGTTTTGAAGCCCTGAGATTCAGACGGTTTTGGCATTTGCAAGCCAGAGGCTATACAGCAATGTAGTGTACAACAAGATGAGGCTCATGCAACAACAATGTTCCTTTTCCTCCTGTTCACAAGGTGGATGACCGCTTGTGGCATGTTGTGTGTTGTTCATAGCGTGTGGAAGTAGTGTTGCTGTCTGCTTGTCGAATAATGGGGATCGGGATCGCACACACACACTCACTCACTCACTCACCGCAGCCAATACTCATACAGTGCGAATTGCTTTTTGGTTTCTCCATGGCCCCAGGCTGAGCCTGATTCAATTCATCCCTTAACACCTTTTGATTAGAGGAGCCCCCTCGCTCATTACTCTGCCCCTATTATTATGCGGTTCGGAATATTGGTCGTCCCAGTTGGTCATGCGGCAGTTTTCTCTTTCCTTTCTCACTCAGGCAGTTAGTCTGCTGTTTTTAAATTATGGAAAAGTTATTGGATGGAATGGACCAATATGGCATGCGTATCAAATGCTTCAGTTGGCGGTAGTATTAGAGGAATGTGGGTTTTATTTTTCCAATGTGTTGTTGTGATTTGGAGTTAAGTGTGGTGATTGAAATATATTGGATCGGGCATTATTACTATTATCATTATCATTATTATTATACCAGTGGTTGGGGAGGAAAGATGAGTCGGAGGGTAAAGTTGATGCTGGAGGCGAAGGGATCATTTGCAAGTTAGCCTTATGCGCGTGTGTATTATAAAGAGCTGCATTGTTCCTCCTCGGCTCTTACCAAACGTTTATGAGCTCTGGCCTTGGGCTCTGAGACTGACTGAGAGAGTTGTGTGAAATTAAGTGCACTGAACATGGAGGAGTCTGGCTGGCGGATTGGGAGATGATCCGCCATTAAGATAGCTTTAGTGTGGTTACATTTGATCCTTTTTGGTGGCAGATCCCATTAAATTGGCTCTGGCTCTGGCTTACTCACTCAGTCAGTCAGTCAGAAGAGTATTTGCTCCTCCACTTTTTTTTCTTGCTGGATTCTCCTAATGGGCTCTGCTGCCTGTATGAGCAGAGGCCGTGAGCACGGGTTGCACTTTATAGTGCGGAGCACACTGCTGGGGTGTCGAATGGCATCTTTGTGTCATGTATGCTGTTGTTGTTGTTCTCCTCATCATCATGGTCGTCACGGTTGGCTGGGAAATGGAGGAGGGGAAGACGTTTATCAGTTGGTGACGACTTTTGCCAGTTTCCCTTATGCGTTTATATGGGGGAACCGGTTGGTTTGGCAAAATTGTATTGCGAGTTTAACTGCGTACGCGACCGTGTCCGTCCGGCTTCTCCCACGTGTCAACTGCCGCTATCATTCCCATCTCCACCGCCTGTGTGAGATTACTTCCCCATTAAAAGGGAGCTGGAGGAAAATATTCCAACCGTCCCCTTTGCCCTCGTTTGCGAGTATAGATTTACAGGCACACACAGGATCTGTGTGAGCACATGCGTAAAATTGAGAGGTTTTGTTCCTTATGTGGATCATCGTCATTATCATTGTCGTCGTCGTCGTCGGTTGAACTTGAAGGAACATTAGCAGTGCATATAGTAGATGAATAGGTGGTTTGGTTTCCATGCCATTGCTCGTGTCATAAGATGGGATCGTATGCGGAGCCTGCTTACAGTATTGGTGACTCATTATCATTATCCTTTTGCAAGCAAGAAGTGGGCCCCACCTTGTTGTTGCTGTTGTTGTTGGTGTTGTGACTATTCGATGGGAAAGACGGTGTTGTCCCGCTGGTCGTCAGTTTGTATAGCTCCATAACACTCCATCTCATCCGCTGTTAGGGATGAGATATTGAGCGTTGATATCGACAGAGTACATGCCTTGTTTGTGACATGTGTACTAGACTACTATTGGGTTGTTAATAAATAATTTTCTGTATGATTTCTGAGTGGGTTGAATAGAATTGATGGCACTCTCGGCGTCGTGTGCGAGCAGATTTGTGGGGAGATGAAGGATAATAAGTGTTACCAAGATTCACGGTAGTGATGCCGCTGGCGGTCCGCGTATTAGGATTGGGAATGACTTTGGAAGTGGCTGATTATTGGGTTCAATGAAGTGCCATTGTGTGAGGTATGTATTCTGGCCATGCAGTTTTTGCTCAAGCCTGGAAGGGATACTTATTGGCGTAACTGGTCTACTCTCTCAGGCAGTGTTTCCCGTACAGTAAAATGTTGGGCCATTGTTGGTAGTGGATGAGGGATTTAAGAGTGCGTCGCTTTCAAACTAATTGGCATATATTCCTTGCGGTGAATGGAAATGTTGTAATGTGAAGGGGAACGTGTGCGTGTTTCGGGTGTGTATGTCACGTATGTGTGTCTCTGGACGTGCTCATGTGTGAACTGATGAGAATCAGCTTGTTTGTACAGTACATTTCTCTCAAGTCAGTCCCACTCACAGAGTCGCTTGATCCGGTCTGCTGTGCTGTTAAGGGTGTGACGCGTAGCCAAGTAGTTGTGCGTTAGATATTACGACGACGGGATGAGGGGGGGCGGTTTCAAAAATAGAGGAGCGGGCCCGTATGTGTGACATTCTTGGGGGAAAATAGAAATGACAGAAAATCCTTTTCGTCGATGAGTATCTCAAGGGTCCTTCCTAGAAAGACTCCAGGCGACCTGCTGCATGAGTCTGTCTGTAATTCTACGTTTGTGTATGTATACGTCTTGCACGAGATGCACGCATACTATTACGGACATGAGGATATTTTTAAGGAGGAGGATTTTTCAAGAGTATGTGAGTATGTTTATCTGTTTAAGTCATTGGAAAGCTTGTGCGTGCAAGTACTCGTGCGATGGCTGTTGCCTAGCCTTAAAAATCAAGGAAAAGGGACTTGACGGGTTGAGCGCATCATCAGCAGCAGCATCACCATTATCGTCGTCATGATCATTAAGACTTATCCCATAAGTGAACAACTGTATATTTGACTTGTGGTCTTCTGGGTGGCTTCCCCTTACGTTACTTCCAGCGGACGATGGCGGAGGCCTGGTTGGATTTATTGTGGAACTAGTCGTCGTCTAGACAAACTATTATGATATGCGTAAGGTTATACATGGAGATGCTGATTGGACGGTGATGTTGATTAATATGAGTAGATGCTAACTAACTCGTCGACTTTTTTGTATTTGATGCTCCGTTTTGGATGGATGCGGAAACGACAGAGTGCGGTTGTTTGTTTAGATTTTTGGGCGAATGAATGGCGGGTCTCATCATCATCAAGTCTGGTATAGTTTTCGTCGTATGAGAGATGATGAGAATAATATTTATAGGTTTATTTTCTGTGTCATCCCACAACACTGATTCCAGATGTGTCCACTTTCAAATTTCCATTGGATATGAGACTCTTACTGGGGAGAAATTCGAAGTAAGCAAATGGAAAATAGAATGGTCATCCTCGTGGAGATTTATTTTGAATGATATAGTTAATCGGTCAGAGTTATGTGAAGGAGATGGCCCTTAAGTGGTGTTGACTAATTGATGAATGTGTTTACTGCTAGCTGGAATTTATGAATCATGAACGAGGATCAGCTGACTGAGAGGAGGTCACTTAATTAGTCAGAGTTGTGGGAGATGTTCGTAGAGAGTGTGACGACGATGTGAATGATGCGTTGGAATAAACACTGCTACAGGGAAATGATTGCTGACGTTAATAGGATGATGACGTTTCGAAGCGCTGACGTATCCTTTGACGCTGGAAAGTTGTAGCTAGGCTGGTGCATTTCCTTCACAACAGCAGCGAAAGCACAGGTGAAGGTTATTATCTATTATGAATGGGTGTGGATTGTGGAGGCATGGAGAAGACTGTCTTTGTCGATCTCAGGATGTATATGCTAGTAACTCACCTGTGAGCCACCCCACATCATTGCGGAGGCTCCTTTCAGAATTCATGAATAAATTCGGAATTCTTTTTAGCATCCTTTGAATGACGTGCCTCGTTTATGTACGAAGTACTGAGCGGAGTCTCTTGCGAAGCTGGAGGAAAATGTGCAGTTGTTCTCTATCTGTGGATTAAGCTGTCGGCGATGATTTGAATTTGTTTTAGGATCCTTGACTCCTTGTCATTTGCTTGCTGGGAAAATACACTGAATGGTTTTGAGGATTTGCCATGTTATTGTGAGTTTGACTCTATGTTTATCCTTTGATAATAGCTGCTAAGGTTTTGAGAGATAAGGAAGGAGGCTATTCTGTCTCAAGTACTTTATCTGTCTTGTCTCATAACGAAGTTGAGATTTTAGATGAGGATTTTAAATATTGTGTTTGCTGGGCACTCCATTGGAGGCCCTGTGAACCCACTCTGTGCCTTTGTGTGTGTGCGCGTTTGTGTGAGTGTGTGTGGCTGGCTATGCGTGTGAGTATTTGGTTTCTGGGTATAAATGTGTGGGCTCTCAGTAAAGGGATAAAAAGGGATCCCGTGACGAGCTGAAGGTTATTTGGACTGGATGGAATATTTCTGGGAATTATGAATCAGTGCTATCCCTTCGCCCTCTCCCTATGGAGCAGGGACTAGGGTCTGACTGGTGGTGGTGAGTGAGCCCTTGTGAAAGGTTGTCAGTGAATCACTGATATGAGGTTTCCTTCCTTTAAGACGCTCCAACCCCTACCGTATGCCTCTCACATGGATAGCTCCCTTCTTCAAACTTTGGATGAGAATGAGATGGTAATCTTGAAAGGGGAAATTCCTGTTTGTACTTAATAGGGATCTTATAGCTTTTTTAATAATGCCTAATATGATTCTTGTACCTAGGGATGCTGACTGCGGGGATATTGTAGGATTCCTATACCTGTCTCTCTCTCTCTCTCCCCTAGGAGTCAGGGTCAATGGAGTCCCTTTTCTTGACTCACCGTGTATGACTAGCCTCCTTCAGCGCTTCTCAAAGTTACCCTATCCTTCCCCTGCCTCGGCTCTCCGGGTACGAACCAAGGTATGAAGGCAGCAAGTGGATGCATATGAGTGCATGATTATTACAACCGTTAAATTTATTTTAGAATGTACAAGCGTATGTTGGGGCTGGGCCTATTCTATTGTAGTGGGTTTGTGTGCATATGTATATGCATGCTTGTAAATGTGTGTATTTCTATGTGTGTCTATATGCTCACGTGAAAATTTGGTCATATTTAGTGGGTTGGTTAGTTAGTAAGTGGGCTGCACGTAAACACGTGTGTGCCTGGGTGCATCAATTCGTTTTCTTCTGCTATAAAGCAGTTTGGCTGTGGACAGGGATGTAGAGCTGATGGTTCATGTGGGATGCGTGTGTGTGTTGTGTAGTCTGAACATCATTTATGATGGTTGGAATGTTATATGACCACATGTGTGTGTCTGTATGTATGCCTGTGAGTGAGTGAGTGAGTGAGGGAGAAAAACAGTGCGTGCAATGGATGTACTAGTATGTACTTGTTGGTGGTTAGAATGAAAAAGTTATAATAGAGTATTATTATTATAGAAAATACATAGGAGGAGAGTATTTTGTTAGAGGGGGTTGCTTTTCAGTATCTTATCTGTGTGCTGAGCTGGATTGCACGATGTGGCAACGGCTATATGGGCTCTGTACGAAGGGAGGACTGGTCTACTGTGTAGTGACGGGTGACGAAAGGGAAAAGGGACATCATCCCCCCATTTACTTGGTGTGAGCATATACTGGCTATGCGGTGGTTGTGAGCTCCACTACCTACCCCTGAAACTCCGCGCGGCACTGCTGGTCTCCCCTGCGAATGCTGGGCCTGAATAGCCTGCTGCTGTCTGATCAACATACTTGCTTTGGTTTACTAGGTGTACTGAGCAGCAACATTCTTCTTCTGTGCCCTTTCAACTAATACCATCACCAAGTCCAGGTATACTACTACTATTCCCCGCAAGCTCATCATCAGCATCTGTGGCCCAGGAAATTGGGGATAGCTGGAAAATCTGAGAAATCTGGGGTCATAGAGAGAGGAAGGCCGTCGTTGTGGAGTCGAGTTGGAAGAACCAGTGTGTGAACTGGATGGGAATCAAGAATAAAATTGAACTGAAATACACATATAATTTTTAGCAGTTTTTTTTGTTTTGTTGTGTGATTGTGTGTCGACGCAGAGTCGTCGTCCAAGACTGCCAAAATGTTTGATGTATTCGGCTCAGTTAAATCCCTGCTAAAGTTAGACAGTGTTTGTATCGATAATAATGTATTCCGGTTACATTATAAAGCCACCGTGATCATTTTGGTGGCATTTTCGCTCCTCGTCACCTCTCGACAGTATATTGGCGACCCCATCGACTGTATCGTGGACTCCTCCATCGGCGGAGATATTATGGACACATACTGCTGGATTCACTCAACGTACACCGTTCCGGACAAGCTGAATGCTGAAATTGGTAAGTCAATTTTGGAGTGTGCTCGGGAGTCGTGTGTGTGTGTGTGTGCGTGTGTGGAAGTTAGGGCGGGTAGTGTAGGCGCATGCTTTGCTGGCTTGGCAAAGATCCGAAATGCTCAACCCGCCGGAGTTGGCGAATGTGGGGATGGATGGTTGTGGTTATTGTGAAGTTCTTGCGGTTTCTTACCCGAATCACTTGTTTCCGTTAATAATAACAGGCACAGTCGTCCCGCACCCGGGAGTGAGCGGTGTGACGAGTAAGACGGACTCGGTGAAATACCACAAATACTACCAGTGGGTGTGCTTCGTTCTGTTCTTCCAAGCCCTTCTCTTCTACGTGCCCCGCTACCTGTGGAAAACATGGGAGGGTGGCCGTGTCAAGATGTTGGTCATGGATCTCAACTGCCCCATCGTGGATGAGGACAACAAGTGCGGGCGGAAGAAGCTCATTCTGGACTACTTCGTCTCCAACATCAAGAATCATGACTTCTATGCCTACAGATTCTTCTTCTGTGAACTGCTAAACTTTGTCAATGTCGTGGGACAGATATTCTTCATGGACATGTTCCTGGGCTACGAATTCACGACGTACGGGAGCCAAGTTTTGGCATTCACGGAGGAGGACCCCTACAAGCGGGTTGATCCTATGGCAAAGGTGTTCCCCAAAGTTACCAAGTGCACATTCAACAAATACGGTCCTTCAGGGAACATCGTTCCGTACGATGGGCTCTGTGTTCTTCCGCTCAACATTGTGAACGAGAAGATCTACGTCTTCCTTTGGTAAGTTATTGGTATCTTCCTCGCTCTGGGTTTTAGCGGTGTAGTTTCATAGGTATCAATCATCCGGGATTCATGATGATGGGGCTCAGGAATGATCCCATAGATTCTCAGCAGGTCTCCATTATAGAAGTGTTGGAATGCCATGTAGTACGATAATGTGCCTTACAACAACCGGCGGATACAGCCACAGCGTATGTACTCGCAGAAATGATAGCGGTCTTGCTGATTAGCTAATGAGGGCATGGCCGAATGAAGGTCGATACATGGGCGATTATGGTCTGGATGGGGCGGACTTAGGTGGGGCTACTGGGCTCTGGCCCCCTGATGGGTTTAACTTGTTCTATGGAGGGCTAAAGTATTGAGGAACTAATTACAGGAACAGATTGAGATTTTGCTCGTAATGCTACAGTATTCCAGCAGGATGCAGCAATTAGGCGGGGTATTAGTATGTCCTACTCGGTCCGCTGCGGCCCGAACGTATAAGAAATAACAAATTGCTTAACGCGTTCGCTTTTCCTGACACTTCTTGTGCTCCTGCACTTACATCCGATATTCCCCAGGTAAAACAATATGCTGCTCAATGTTTCGAGTGAAACTTTCTGTGACTCATACAAATGTTTTCCAGGGCTTGTGGAAACTTTTGAGAGGTTGAAAAGATTGAGGTTCTTCGAGGTGAACTCACACAGGTAGGAAATTCTATTGTGTGTAAGTGTGCACCAGTGGTTAAGGATCTGCTGGTTCAGATGTGGTCCTTTTGGTGACCATTACTGCTCTGAATCGTCAACCGTCATGGTATATCTTTTCAGTGGGCAAGTAATTCTGTGTGAAGATCTTCGCACAAGGTGGACGAGGCGGACGCGAAATCAGTAGCATTCAAATAGGAAGTTCTTGGTCCAGGCCATTTTTATTCGGCATCAAAACTCCGGAAATATTCTGAATTTTACGTTTTAGCCGTTAGAGGCAGCACTGTTTTTCAACTCTACTCATTCCCATCATCCATTGCACCCTATAATGAAGCATTCTCTATCCATACGTCTGGTATAAGTCGTTAAAATGGCATGGCATACGCTTTAGTGAACGCCGGGTTGTCCCGGTGGGCCAGCATTAGGTTTCGTTGTGTCCGTGTAAACCCCTTAGATCACTCCGACGATGTACCCTTCCGTACTCCTTCGGTAAATGTACCGTCGAATATTTCCCTCATATATTTCATCTGTGATTACTTTTGTCGGTATGAATCATGTCTGTATGAATGAGATCGTTTGTTAATGCTGACCGAGTTGAGGCTCAAGATATAATGAAATCGCTTTCGTGTTCCGCTGGAATCCACAAGACCATCGTCTGCATAGGGTCAACTCTGGAGTCGGTGCTTTGTCAAAAATGCATTTAAATGGGGGTTTTCAATATCCATTTCCATAAGGCTTTTAGTTCAAATGTTAAAGTGGGTGGTTTCTCCTTTGGAAGATTATTGTAAACTCTCTGGAAGAATTATGACCATATGTGGTTTACGGAGAGTGAGGGTATGTGTGTGTCTGTGTGAGGTACGGGAGCTAGATGAAGCCACTGTACGTCTTGTAGTTCTCAAACCACTTCTGCCCGTTACCACCTCTCCTCACATTTAAAGTTTTGCTCGTATGCGCGCTCAACCAAGGTGTGTGACGAGAATGCGTGTGTGCCGGCCTCCTTTTCCTGCCACTGCGGCGTAGTTGTGGAAGCTGAAAAGATGGATTTGTTTTTTGTTCGGACAGTATATATATATGTATGTATATGAACATCGTTTTAGTGGATGCCGCGTCGGGGTAGCTAGTTGAATTGAATTTCTCGCAGGGGTAACGAAATGACTGGTAGGATATCCTGAGGCAGTACGAGAATAACTCGATTTTATGGGTCTAGTGAGGAGGAACGTTGAGGTCCTGTGGTTGCATAGGGTTGAAGTTGTATAAGAGTATTTAAAAATACTTCTCATTCCTTCCAGGCAGTTTCTCAGATCATCTTTGTTAGAGATGCCACTTTGGCATTCGGCGTTGGAGTAGTAGCTCCTGGTTAACGCCGAGCAGCGGTTTCACAAGATACTGTAATGATGATGAATTTTTTTCCGGTTCCCACACAGGTTCTGGTTCATCGTCGTCTCGGTCATCTCTGGAGTTGCCCTATTGTACCGCATGGCCACGATCTTCGGACCCCAGATTCGCAACCATCTCCTCCGCTCCAAGGCCCGCTTGGTGGACCCGGAATACATCAACACTATTGCGAACAAGTGCAAAGTCGGCGACTGGTTCATCCTGTACCAACTGGGACGTAACATGGATCCCCTCATCTTCCGAGAGCTAATACAGGACTTAGCTCGTCGACTAGAAGGGAGGGACGCCGTCTAATATGTGGTTTCTTTCCATGCTTTTAGAATTTCTACTGATATAGCACCCACCCTTCCAAGGTTATATAGGTCTTATATATGCTAGTAAAGATGGAAGAAGTATATAGGAGAGGATTTCGTTGCTCCCCCGGCTCGTCTGCGTTAGTTACTAAACAGCAAACACACATGCACATACAATACTATCACGTATCACTGCGATATATATGCATATATAAACACATATATATATGTACCACAGTGCGTGGGCAGGAGTAGTTGTCATTTTATCCATTTTGTACGACCGACTCTCAAAGAAGGACAGAGACTAGCTTCCCGTTAATTGTTATATGAAGATGATGTTGATGATAATTATAATAATAATTGTGCACCCCGTATAGGTTTTGTATAGGACATGAGGCCGACGAGATTTGCTAAAGAATGTGTTCTTATATTATGATGATGATGATGATGATATGATGATACATGGAAATGGTACCATACTGATGTAAATTAGTTGTGAGGTAGCCCTTGTTGTGTTATCTTCTTCAGATATATTTTCACCATGTTTTCCCTATATACATAAATATATAGTAATTATTATATTAGTATTTGTTACATAAAATCAACTTTTTGAACGACCTTCAAGTTTTCCGAACAAAAGCAGACATTTTGGGCTTTCGCAATGAGACTATGATGATGAGCAGAAGAATGAATATGAAACAGAGTTACACATATTATGAGAGAGGTTGAGAGACAAATCTACATAATACAGATATCAAAGTATATATAAATACACATATATATCTTGTGGCCAACGACATTTCCCAAGCTGAAGGAAATTAAAACATTGATACATATATATATATATAAATATATAGATATATCTATTATAATGTATATGCTATGTATGCTGAAAATGTGCAACTGAATTCAAATTGTGTGGCTGGACGAACAGATTATTGCTATATGCAGGCGGATGATACGAAATATTCAGTATACTTTTATAAAACGAAAAGCCATTGTTTTCTCAGATCCACCCGTGTGCGTGTGTGGTCGATCTTCAGTGCATTCTTTCCGTGGGGGTCTGGCCGTCAAGTCTATACTAAAATATATGTTGGATTTCGTCAGCCAAACTCCTACTGCTATTCCTGTGCATGTGGACGGACTTAAAGAAATGTCCTGTGGGGACGAGGATTTGAGTGATATGTTTCATATGTATGCCTACTGCGTCGCAATCTTTCTACATAGCACTCCACAAATTATGTAATATGTCCTGCGAGGACGCATGAGAAGCCGGAATTTGGTTTCAATCCACGCACTGTCACTGCCACAGTCGCCAAGAGTTGTATCTGTCGCGTAGATTTCATCGCCTGTGGTTAGCCACCACCACTACTAAGGAAATTCAGCTTGCGCTCACCCACTCGCTTTGATTCCATAGCCGAAATGAAATCACACATTCTATTTATACCATTAGAATCTTGTAGTGGGATGTCTCTGGACAGGTCCATGACTTGGTATTTGGTATCTGACGGTAACGCACATTGGAGCTCATTCATGCATTTCTATTCCACGTACGTGGCTTGGAGAGAGACGCTAAAAATGGAGAATGTTATCATTGAATTCTGTATAACAGAGATCTCAGGGTGTTAAAACCGTGGATTCCAGTAAAGGTTACAAGAACACATTGGATTTTATACTTATGGAAACACTACGCAAATACTGGGAGGACTTGCTTCCCCCACCACCACCACCACCAACAACAATAACAATAAAGTTATTTACTGCTGTAAAAGGAAAGTGAGTTTAGTGAGTGGAGGAGGAGACGGAAATGGAGTATATGGTAACTCGAAGAAACCTTTCTCGCTGGCCGGTCGTCTATAAATAATAGCGTTGATTTTTTTAGAAGGGAGTGACCCGCGCTGATTGCACTTCAAACATGACCAACAAGAGAGTCACGAGAAGACACGTTATAGAGGAGTAGACGTACATGTAGTACAAGGAAAAAAGTGTAGCTCTGAGGAAGGGAAAACATGTAAACTGCTGGCTTGCTGGCAGTGCATAGTGTGAAAAGCATGTGAATTAAATTTAAAAGTTGTTAGACTTTTTACAATGCTGAACTACTTACGCTAGAAATGAATATATATGCTGTACGTTAGTGTATAGAGATAGACTCGGGCAGAGGAATGTATGTGTGCTAGTGCAGTACAGCTTTTAAAATGTACAGAGAAAGATCCCCATGGTTTTTAATGTTTAGCAACTGCCGTCGGCAACGAGCCACCAGCGTGTCTGTCTTTCTATGTCCGTGTAATATAACTATTACTAATCAAGGAATTGTGGTCTTCAAGGAGGGATATCCGATTCTTGTACTTCTGACTGAATTATGATACCGCCTTAATGCAGATGCACAATTCACAATCATAATGGAGCTCGCTCAACTGACTGGATAACTGATACACATGATGTGTTCTGAATAACTCTGGATCCGACGTTCGGAGTCCAGTGCATTCCTTTTCTACTCGGAAAATTTCTACCGTTCTAACATTTGTAACGTTAAATATTACGAATTTGAACTGTCTGCCTAATTCATAAACGGACAGTTTGTAAAAGTGGTTACAGGGGGCAGAGTATAACTCTTGTAAGGGAAAGTTGATAATTGTTTTTTTTTAATTTTTAATTGAAGTTTAATTCAGGACATTTAGTAAAATATGAAATGTTCTTACAGTCTCACTACTCGTTTTTGGCGGGAACTTGAATGCATATTTGTCTCACACTTGATATTAATCAACGACTAAGTTGAATTCGTTTGGCTTGAAAGAAAAGCAATATAAGTATGGTGTGGATGATAACTTTAAAAGTGTGTTGTTGGCGGGGATGATTGTGTCTGTCTGTGTATTTGAAAATATTAATTTACGGGATGATGTTGTGTTGGGTTGGAAGATGGAGATTAGTATTCGCACTATTATTATTGTCATTATCTGCTATTGAAATGCGGATAGCCCATCTTGTTTGTTGCGATAAATGTACCACCAAGGCATAGTTGACGCACTGGTAAAAAGAAAAAAACAAATATAATGATACAGTTGAAACAAAGGAGACACGTTATTCTAATTAATTACGATGAAGCGTGAGAAGCGTGTTTGTAAATTATATACTGTGTTTTGCTCTTGGTAAATAAAAACGCAATAAAATCTAATGTTCTTACAAACACCGGACTTTTCTATTAGTCGTCGTCATTGTCATAAATATACATGTGCTTTTTCACACCTGGTTCATCGGCATTGCTAGTGTATTTATTCTTTGTCGGTTATTTTGACAATGATTCTTGTGTCGGGAGGGCTGGAAACGAGGTTTGTAAGTAATTCCGGTTTAGATTACTTTAAAAGTCTTCGCCGATTCCTGCTATCTCGAATGGTCTGGGTATTTGCTTTTTTAACTGTTTGCAGAGCATGTGCTATCCAATAGGAATCCGTGCTAGTATCTCGAATTGATATGTCATTTCGGGCTTGCGGTAATCATGTGGTCATGTTATAACGGTGTTTCATGCCGTTACACTTTTTGCCATTAACTCTACGAACATTATTAAACTACAGAGATACATGCGCACTAGTCCTGACTGGTGCCGGTGAGACCTCATTCGACTATCAAAGGTGGAAATGTGGTAAGGATTTGACAACATAAACGGCAGCAAAAGCAGCCTCCGTTCCAATTGTAAATGGCTTTAAGCCATATCCGAAGGCTGCTACGCCATATTAGATAAATATACTCACTAAACCACTAATGTGTAAGTACTTATTCACGTTGCATTTGCAATACAGTAAATTGGATGCGTCATTTTTTAAATTTTATCACGTAAATGCGCTGAATTCACAAGTAGTGGCACTCATTAACTCTATAGCCCTTATCTGCACGTAAAGCATATCGAGACCATGGAAAATAACTGCAAAATAATCAAAAAGCTAATTTTAGGTAGCGAGTGCTGACTGAAGATATTGAAAAACTGATGGTTGGTTGATTACGATGCACTACTCTTTGATGTAGGCACATTTTTTGAAGACGGATATTCTAGTTTCAGATTCTAACTTGCAGCTTAACTTAGTAGGAGGCAGTTAGAGTAGTCAGTTATCTACGGAGGATCGACTCAGGGTTTACAGGACATTTGAATCATCCTACCATATACTAACCCTAAAGCCCTGCACCTTTCTAAAGTCTAGTTTGTAAAATACACGAATTTGAAGCTTCACGGAAGCAAGATCTGGTAAATTTAGCATGGGATTCCCCACAAGGATTTTAAGGCGCCTACAGGGTCCCCCTTTGGTACTTTTAAAAATTCATCTCGTACACACTGGCTTTAAGTCACTAAAAGTCAACTTTGCGGTTGTCCTATGATCAATGGTACTGTAATATCCTAACGCGTAAGTGTTTGGGTAAAATTTTTCAATGGAGAAACCAATTCAAAACTTTACTGTTTTTAAAATTAATTTTTTTGCGATACACTTTTCTAAGAACTAAAAATTTCAACGAAAATCAGTTTTTGTTCAAAGTTATTAAAATAGAATGGGAAAAGATTCAATTTTTGAAATTATTTGTTATTTTGTAAATGTGTCCTACTATGGACGTATTTTTAACAAATAAAGCTTACAAGGGACACTTCCCACATGCCAATGGCGCACAGCGCCGACACCCTGTGGAGCGCAGAGCTTATCCATAAAG
>WJFA01002431.1:0-15994 GCA_009870155.1 Pseudobourletiella spinata | reverse complement strand
GTCCGGCAAACCTGAATTTCCGCACCTAGGAGTTTGGCATTATTAATGTTCCTACGTGACCTCCTAAACCCGCATAGTGCCCACTCTGTGCTAGGGGGACATGTGGGATCCCCCACTTGTGAGTGATTGAAAACGCGACGGGAAAAACTTTCATCCTACCGTTTTAAGCTATAAGTGAATGCAATACGGAAATGCTTCTGTGCTGAACCTATACTATCGTTAAATTTAGATGTGCATTCCACAATTCATTTTTTACGCTGTTCCAACCTTCAGTGATCTACCATCATTGAAAATACGATGTTTGCTTTTCGGACACTCTACCGGCTGTGTTTTTACGAAGTCCAAGGTGAAAGATTCTGCGTGAAAGTAATATTCAGCAATAATCTAACGTCAGGGTGAAGGTGAGCACGTGCAACATTTGATCCGCCTCGTGAATCGCTAGTCGCATCATATGCTGCATCAAGAGTCATATCGTGATTCCCCAGGCAAAATATGATTGCCTGAAGCGTACATCGAACTTAACCTCCTACCATTTTCTATTTTCTACTATGTGTGCACCGTAGCTGCACTGTTTTTATCTGTTGTTATTGCTGGAGAAGAGGGGAATATCACACGATCAATCATAAGTGGCATGTCATCATACTACTAGCTCATCGTGTGATAACACAGCCATGGCCTAACAGGACAGTTAATTGAGTAGTCAACAAGAAAAGTCGTATGTTGTAATCCAATGCACTCGTTCAAGGACTACACGAACTTTCCCGTGTGAACATATATAAAGTGACTGGAAATTTGCGGGAGATTTGTATTTCGTCGTATTACGTTACTTTCAGGACCATCATTTCTACATGTAATTCTTAATTTATCTACTGAGATTATGGTTTCATCATTTCTTAGTCCTCGGTATTATAAACTAAAGCAGTACACACCTGTACATTCTTGGCTCAAGTCTAGTACACCTCGCATTTACGGCATCCGGATGAGTACTCATTACAGCAGGCACTGTGATAAGGCTACAACCGAGCCAGTCCAGGGTGAAATTCGAGGTATTTGCATGTTTAAACATTATAACAGCTTCATTAACCTTGGAAATAATTTAAGGTTTAGCGAGTGACGCCTTGAAAGTGGAGTGGTTCATTAAATTAAGGTGTTGTATTATTGTTATCTTTCTTTTTGATACTAACGACTTAAAAATTCATTTAAGGCACAATTCCGTCTTGGCTCGAGGGAACCCTTATTCGAAATGGCCCAGGAATCCAAAAAATTGGTGAGGACCAGTACGCCCATATTTTTGATGGACTTGCAATTCTTCATCGTTACGAGATCAAGAATGGAGTGGTAATAACATATAATAGAGTGTCTTCATGACCTATGTCTTTGATCGACACTTGTAGTTGTACACTTGAATGCAATTTGTCGTTTTACGACAGGCTACCTATACTAGCCGCCCATTGGAAAGTGACACCTACCTGAAAAACATGGCAGCAAATCGAATTGTGGTTGGAGAATTCGGTACTACGTCTTTCAGGGATCCCTGTAAATCATTATTTGAACGGTAAACAAGCTTCTAAATTCAGAAGATTTTATTTCAAGGCTATATACTCAAATTGTATGTTCATGGAATAGATTTTGCGCGTTTGCAGTGGGGCTTAGATACGAAGGTTCATCTCAATGTCAGTTTTAATTTATTCCAGGCTTCAATCTACATTTAACTTATTTCGGGGAAAATCCGAGACAACTGACAATTGCAGCGTTAACGTAGGTTATGTTGGGGATCAATTATACGCAATGACAGAAACGAATTTAGTTCGACGTGTTGATCCTAGTGATCTGAAAACGATCGGAAGGAAAACTAACCTGACGAAGTATGCTACCGTCAATCACGCGACGGCTCATCCGCACATACTCTCCGACGGGTCCATGCTTAATTTGGGCAGCACGTATCAGAATAAACAAGGGCCGCGTTATTGCGTATTCCAAGTGCCTCCAACTTTTGGCCAAGAAGGTGATAACATATTTATTGTTTTTTCATAGAAACCACAAAGATTTTAACTTACTCGTGAAAATCATGGACAGCCTAATTTATTGTATAATTTTAGAGACCGCAATGACGAACGCGAAGGTTGTAGCGGAAATACCATTTACTTGGTCTAGAAAACCGTCATATTATCACAGCTTTGGGATGACTAAAGACAAGATAATATTTATTGAGTCACCACTCAGACTTGACCTGTTTCATCTGATGACGGCGAGCCTGCGACAACGTCCGTTTTCGTCTTCATTGGGATGGGATCCTAGTTTGAAGGTATAATGCAAATTTAAAATATTACCCGGTATCTTCCGGTCTCTGCAAGAGACATTTACGATACGTTTTTATTCGCATTTACGATGCATTTTCCCCAATATCAGACAAGGATTCATATTGCCTCGATGAAGGATGGAGAGCTGCATCCAGTGATTTATGAAGCAGATCCATTTTTTACCTTCCATCATATCAACGCTTTTGAAGAGGATGAACAAATAGTTGTTGATGTAGCAGCCTATTCGGATGGCAGTGTAAGGCAGATTTTTATTTTTGTACTAGCCGGTCCTTTGAACGAGATTAACATAAAATGTTAAATGTTAGTTTGTTACCGACCTCCGGCATGACAAAAGTGAAGAAGAGCTTCGACGACTTGTACAATCGAATGCAAGACGATTTGTGCTTCCATTAAAAGTTCCACAGGTAGAAAGATTTAAGCTGTCAGAAAGAAGAAGCATCTATCAATTAGTCAATTCTAAATTATTATTTTTCTATCAGGGGGCTGCTGATAAAGAAAACCTAGTGAAACTAAAGGATTGTAAAGCAAAGGCAGTGCTTGCTTCTACAACAAAATCTGGAGAAGCCACAGTCCATCTGGAGCCTGAACACCTTTCAAATGAACTGATTGAGCTCCCGCGCATCAACTACAGTTACAATGGAACTAAGTATAACTTTTTCTATGGAATATCAAGTACGAGAAAGGAGACATGGGACACCTTAGAACCTGATTCGGTAAGATAATTTCAACTTGTTTTAAATCAAACGCCTAATGGACGTTGATAATTAGAAAATTCATTTGCTTACAGATAACAAAAACCAACATCTTATCCAAGGAAGTGATGAGATGGTCGGAAGAAGGAAAGCATCCGAGTGAACCTATTTTTGTAGCAAACCCAAATGGAAAAAGTGAGGACGATGGAGTCCTGTTGACTGCTCTCAGTCATAAAGATGAACTCAACGCAGTTACACTACTTGTTCTGAATGCTGCCAACATGACCGAAATCGCTAGAGTCGATTTCGAAATCGCTGGTGCTTTCACAACTACGTTTCATGGTCAGTGGGCCGGACAGAATGAAAAAGTTCATTTGTACTGAAAGGTTGCTTGGGCTTTTTGTCGGACCCACAAGTTTTCCAGGTGGTGCTACGTCTAACACTAAAATTCTGCTACTATAGAGCTCTAAAAGGTATACTTGCAGTTTTTCTGATAGAATTTTGTATTTCATATAATATTCTAGTGTTTAGTGAAACTGTATTTTCACAAACCTCAAATTCAACTTCATTATTGATCTTATTTTAGAAAAACTCAATGTCATATGCTTATAAACTCATCGTCTCAAATTCGTCATTAAACATTAAAATGTAGATTCCATCAGTACACACAAAAACAATGCTACTAACGACCATTTTCATCATACGGCCGACGAAGTTTCCGTGATTTTCCTCATGATTATGAAATTCCTGAATCCCCAGAATATTGCAACTTCCTAAGCTTTCCAAATTTCTTCTCCCTCGAACATGCATAGTTACTTGCTCAAATTAACACTTACGTGGTGAACCCACGTGGTTCCTTTACCAAAGAGACAAGAAGTAAAATAATAAAAAATGGCTATTCCGCCCATCATGACAGATTTATTCTGTTTCACAGTGTTCAGTCAGGCGTAATATAAGTTCCTCTTCACACGTATTATGTATAGAGATTGCGTTGTTCATATTTTTAATATCAAAGTTGAAGCGCGATGACATTTTCATTTCTTCGAATTTTTCAGCCTTCGTACAATTTAGATTAGGGTGTAATTAAAACATTTGAAATCAATCGACCTTAAATTTGTGGAAATTTTGGATGTGACGGAAAGCTTGATTAGGGGGTTAAGAATCAAATGAAGTATTTATATTCAATGATAAAATGCAGAGACATGATTTCAGAGCAAGTAACCTCCTGACTGTTGTTCCTGAAAATTGTAATGATATGCTCTGCGATTCCAGGCAGAAGATAACTGTAAGTTCAAGGGTGAGGCTTCAACATCAAAATGATGTTTAATTTTACCGAAGTACTGGATTGTAACTGCCTTATCTACCTGGAAATGAAGCTGGAATTGAATTGCTCCTTGATGCTTTTAAGCTAATGGCTTACTACCTTACGTACCTGTCAGTGAAGAAGTCAGTTTGAAGCTACCCAAACTATTCCATATAACCGAATCAGAACGGAAGATTAATGTCCCTATTTCATTGGATTTGACCCATTTGCGTCATGGTGAAGGTTCCATTACAGGACTACGCAGGAATGCATTCTAGTCCACCACAACGGGACTCATACGGAAGGTTTTGTTCACGAGGTTCACTTTCGGTTTGTTTGGTCGAAAATCAGGTTAATATGGCAATTTCGTAGTGTGTGGTCAAAAGTTGCTAGAGAGTGAGAAACTCACCTGTAGGTTTGGTGAAATAATTACATAGAACAATCAGGCAGTGCAAATCAATATATTACGAGATGATTGTTTGCAGTAGTGTTATTATTAAACAATTAGTTTTACTATGTTATGCCGCTCTCGGGTTGAGCTACGACACTGTCAGTGACAGCTACCAAGTAGATCGGGATCAAGGCCGAGTCTATTTTGACAAACTTCAGAGGATTACTGACCATGACACAAAAATTTAATTTTCTGGAGTGGGTTAAAATCCGGTGCAAGCTGAAATTTCTCATCACTTTAATCCTAACCGCGAAACGTACACCTCGTCTGTTTTACATTGGATTTGAAACAGAGTTTTTTGCTCACCATGAAAAATATTGTCTTGAAATTTTCTCTGTTGCTACTCAATTTTTTAGCTCGAGAAGTGCTAAATATTATTGCAACGCCATTGTTTTCACTGAAACAAGAGGATTTGGAGAAGAGAACGGATTTAGCTCGAAATGCTGTTCAACAAATACTTTTTTCAGCCAGGCTGATTGCCTCCTTTCGAGTGGTCTTATTATTTCCAGCCTCAGACAATTCTATGGCCAAGGAATGGAGTAACATTGTGTCATCCGGGCTGGAATTTCAAACGGTGGAAAGCCACCTGTTGATCTCTGATAACAATGCAGGACTCGTAAACTTCAACAACCAGCAACAACTGGGAGACGTCAAGCATTCATCTCAAGACGAACTTGTGGTTGTAATATTGGGCATAAAGTCGGACCATATTCCCCTGAACCTCTTCAGAAATGAGGTAGAAAATGGCAATAAATACTATTTGTTCTACCGTATCCGAGACTCGCAGGGGCTCCTAGAACACAGAAGCATTTCCCACTTAAAGTTCAAGGCAGAAATAGAAATGTCCAGACATTCGGAAAATAATTACAACAACATACCATCAGCGAGGGTAAGTTATAATTCATGGGTTTCGTGCTAAAGCTCAGCATATTTTCGATTTAGAATGTTGAAGTTGACTTTTACTTCAAGAAGCACCTGGTTCCACTTGCCAGTGAATGTACTCTTTTCAAAGGTCTGGACGTGGTGCCACTACTGCAAGGGGGGCAAAGCAGGACGTGTGAAACGAATAATAGAGGAAAGTGAGCTGGCAACGTTCCCAGAAATATTCCCTCACTTCAGTAGCAACATGAATGGAACCGTTCTCAGGGTTGCCTCTAGCATCGGGCTTGACCGTAGCATTCGTTTCCAAAAAACAGCTAGTGGTTCCGTCCAACTCAACGGGGGTTTTTCCAACACTATTTTTCGCTGTCTCCAGCAAAAGTATAACTTCCGTTACAGTGTAACTCTGCGAAACGGCTTTGGAGTCAAACTTTCCAACGGCACATTTTCAGGAATCGTCGGGGCGTTGCAAAGAGAGGAAGCCGAGTATACCATGGACATTGGATCATCGGTTGACCGTTACAAGACAGTAACATTTATGCCCATGACTGTTTATGCAGGGGCTGTATTCTTCACGAGAGTACCTTCATACGAGACGGATTGGAACCTTGTACACCGACCATTTACGAGCGTACTGTGGATGTCGTTACTATTATGCACAATAATGGTCGCATTGATTGAAATTTCACTAATCTCGTTCGTTAGACTGATTGTCAAGGATAAGTGTGAGATATCATATCCTGCTGCATTTATCAAAAGCGTGGGATACCTTGTACGACATATGATGGAACAGAGTACGGAGGACCCGAAGGAGGATCGTTACAGAGCGTTGAAAGCGATTGGGATTGCATGGGTCTTCTCCTCCGTCATCATTACGACGGCCTACAAAGCAAAACTGACAATGTTGAGGGCATACCCGCCGGAAGAGAGCATCCCTAAAACTTTCGAGGAGCTCGTAGACTCACGATACCAGATTATATTGCATCATGTTGGAGGGATTTTTCTTAAGGGCTTTGAAACCAGCAATAATCCTGCACTAAAGAGAGTTGCGGAGAGGCTGGTGCTAGAGAAATCACTACTTAAGTGTTTCCAAGCGGCTATAAGTAGCCAGGCAGCTTGCATTACGATGAATGTTAATGGAGTATTTGCCGGTTATAAAAACTTCTCTTCCGTGAATGGGGAGCTTATGTTAAGAATGTCAAATGACCATTCATTTCCGCTTCTAGGTGGACCAGCTGTGAGAAGAGGTGCAGTATTTGCCACGGAGTTTGCGAAAACGATCCGTAATTTATTTGATATGGGGCTAGTCAGTAGATTTCAGGAGGCAGAGGAAAGAATTCAAAGGAGCCATGGGATATTGTGGGCGAGAGGTAGGGAGTTTATTGAGGGCTGGCGACGGACACGACCCGAAGGACCGGAGCCAATTGTGGTGAGAGAACTTTTAGTACTTTTTCTCGTGGTGTGCCTGGCAGCTACGGCAGCTCTCCTCGTATTTGTCGGTGAATTATTCGGGAAAAAATTGAGAATGTTACCTTTGCGACAGGAGTTTGATAAGAAAACTAGTTCCACGACAAAAACATGCACTCTTGGGTTACCCACTTTCTGGGCGCTAATGAGACTGCTGCATGACAAAATGATTTACAGGAGGAAATGCTCCAGGAGTTATTACTTAAGCTAGAGTGGTGCAATGAGCGAAGAGTTACTCGTTGAAATAGATAATTTGAATTATGATCCATGAATTTATTTTAAGTTAAGAACTACATATCAGTCTTTCCATTTCTATCATTTATAATTTCAATATTCCATTCAATTGTTATATTACTTATTAGAACTATGCTAATATTGCTAAAAAAAATTGCACGATCAGAGATGATCATAAATTCATATTCTTGTTGTTAAATTCTGGTGATTGAGAATGTATACTGACTGAATTACTTGTTAAAAGCATACGAATGGATAATTTTAATGTTAATGGCAAAGCGAATGTGAGACTACTAAAACTTGAGGCACATTTTAGTCAGTCTATTCAGTTCTGATAACGGAGATAAATTTTACGCCTCAAAGTGTGCTGCAGATAAGGGACCTGTTTTTTCTGATGAATTTCCTGTTCCCCCGGTTCATTGGTCTCTAATATTGAAACCTGGGAATGGAGTTGCATCAGTTAGACATTTTCAAATTAATTAATTAAGAATTATTTGCAGAATTATTTTGCAGAATTATGCATTAAGAAATTCACTTTAACTTTACCTGACCACAGACCCTTGTCATCATTGATAATAAATCTTCCTTGTCAGCATATTTCTCCAGAACTGCGCATGACTTTTGAATAAACCATGAACCGACGCTACATTTTCTGAAGGACACATATCCTAAAAAAGCAAATCATATGACCCAAAAGAAACTGATTTATTTTTAATTAACAAACCTCAAACAGACTATCTTACCTGGAAAAGAACCATAAGCAATGAGAAAGTCTGCATACGTGGGGATCAGGCCACCCCGATTAGTTTCAGTGTCAATATTGATATTGCGTTCTTCAAGCACATTTTTTGCTCCATGGTCAAGTTTACCGCCTTGACAGGCTTGAATTAAAAATATTTTTGGTTTATCGTACAACGACGGTGCATTATTTGGCGTAAACGGCTTCCATAGGTCGCTAACACTGTAAACTTTGTCGTAAGCGGCAATTATGCCGTTATCACCGTGCGTAAAAACGGCAACAAGCACACAATCTCGATTCGAATGATCTTCTTGAGCCACTGAAGAAATGAAATGATGAAAATCGATTTTGTATGCAATTCTTTCTAACAAGATTATGATATGGAGTCCTTCAGTATCCTTACACTGTTTAAGTTGTTGCTTAATTTCTGAAACGCGGAGATTGTTTAGTACTTCGACGGAAAAGTTGAGATATTGGAGAGTTTTTAAGAGGCGGGCGCAATCTTTCTTCGATCCATGACGTTGTTTTAGGCGTCCTTTTAGATATATCTATAAGAATTAAGATTTATTTAAGATAGTTTACATGTATTCTGGTGGAACGGCACAAGAAATACTTCGCAAACCTCATGATTAAAAATTATGGCTCTCCCTCGTTGAGGATGGTCCATTTTATAATTATTCAAATCCTCCACAACCTGGTAGATTGCACCATCATGGTTAATATCTACTGTTGTGGCCTGCGATATTCTGCAAAAATATTTAGTGCTTTGGGAAAACTGTCAAGCTGATTTGTTTCACGGGGTTCGGCATTATACTGGAGTTACCTGCTTATCATTTTTGCCCTCACGAGCATACGTTGTATTTTTTCTGGAGGCAGAGGGTCACATCCATACCATTTGCCATCGTCCTCCGACGAAAATGGAATGCGCGATTTGTAAAATATATCAGAACCATTTTCACTATAAAAATCCAACCTACGTTAGTATGCAGTGCTAAAATTATGCAAGTCGTATTGACTGAAGAAAATCTACCATTTATCTTTATAATATTGGAATAGCCATGCGAAGTATCTAACTGAGGGTTCTGATTCATCGAGATCCAATGCAGCTCTTCCCTTGTAGCACAATTGCCGGAACGTTGTTTCCCCCTTTCGTTGTATTGTTACGGAATAATCATTAAATGAAAGAGATGCGTGATCGGCACAGGACTGTAATAAGTACATCAGTGAATTCGTTAAAATTATTTTAAGGTAATTTTTTACTATTTTCTGAATCAGAACTTACTAATAGCTGGAAATATTTCAAATTGTAATATATTAGCGTAAATAAGAGCGTGTCCATGGTCGCTACTCCAAGCTGGCCTGTCTCCCAAAAATGCGCCTCGTCTACTTTCTCTGTGTAAAATAAAATGAGCACATGCAAGCATAAGTAATGAAAGCACGCTAGTCAGCTCAACACTACTTCTGCATTTTTTACATTCCTGGCAGACTTAAATAATTTGTGAAACTGACAAAATTGAAAGTTTCCAAATTAAGGGAGCAAACCTGTTCCATGAATATCTTCCTCCAGATAAGAAGTAATTGCCTTGATGAAATCTTCGTACTCATCACCAAAAAATATGCTGTCCTTCTTTCCCTTATTGCGGATGTGATGTTGAATACCAATACATGTTTCCAAGAGACGGCTGGATTTGTTTCCATCCGGGTAATGTCGTTTAATTTTTGCGACGAAATTTTTCAGTTTTTTGCATAATTCTTTCGCTTCTAAATAAACCGGATCTCTGCTTTTCATTTTTTCAGCCCAGTAGTCAAGTGCCTCCTGGAAAATCAAAAATCACAACCGTACCGTGTAGGTGTTGCCAAACACTGTGTAAAGTTGTCTTTGACTCTATATAGTTTTACTCTAAAACTTACCTGAGTCACAACGGGCAGTTTTGGATCATACGAGCCTGATATACTGAGTGAAGATCGACTGTCATTTTCAGTGTCCATTATTAGCTGCGTCGTTCCACTTTGAGCACAGTATCTCGGTTGCTTCGGTCAAAGTTTAATTCAATTAATGGCAGTATCAGAAAGAAGATTTATTAAAAATTTGAAATTGTATTCAAAAGTGTGTCAAAGTGTGTTTAAATACATCGGCCGACATTAAATTTGTGCTAAAATTAATAATTTAATTTGTGCTTCTGTGGAACCGTGAAAAAACACGCTTATACAGAAGAGCCAACAATAGCTTCTCTTGTTGGCTCTTTAGATGTTATCACGTATGGTAGCAATGCTTTTTTATTGATGATTCAAACAATTTACTGTCGAAATATTCAGATTTTTAGACAACCCGATGAAACGAGTCTCAAGTTGCTCAAAGCTCTACGGATACAATACAATGTGAACGTAAAAAATGGAATGATTACTTTAGGTAAACAAAATTGAAATATTTTGGGGTATGAAAAGGTAAAATAGAGGGGTATGAAAGTCACATTCACACTGCTCAGTACGAATGGCTCAAAACAACTGGAGAGCTGTGCGGTCTGGAAGGCCGTTTTGGACCCATCGATTCTTAGAACTCTCACAGAGACACTGTTTCAATCCCTTCCTTCCTACATTTCCTTTCTTACCCCGTGGCTGCTCGTTTCTCTCTACTTCAACCTCTCTTTTTCCTTTCGTTTTATTAGATACTTTTCTAGAAAAATACCCGCGAATTTCAAAATATCTTTAGGACTCGAAAACGTTTTGCAATTTTATCTAGTAGCAGTTGCCATGCTCTTCATCCTTTCCATCCATCGCAGTGAAAAAGTCGTGATGTATGCTGAAAGTGGCTATTAATAAGGATTAAGGATGAACATAAAATCATGGGTAACGGCTTTATTATAGGATTATTTCGAGATAATTATATTTATGATTAAAAATACAACTATTCTTTCCTACTGCTCTGGGACAAGGCACGATGTGAAATTGTACTCCCATGCCAAATAAATTATCACTGTCTTTACATTCAGCTGAACACGTCAAAAACATTCCCACACATGTTCAGGGCTGAGGATATCTGCGTAACTGCAACGGTACTTATTATCAGTTTTCGCTTCGGCAAATACAAGCCGGAAATAAGCATTCTCATACATGAATTCTGCGACTGCCATCGGTGAATCCATCAGTTATCACTATAGTCGTCCCAGTATATCAATGCCCATGTATAGCTTGATCTGTTTTCATCGTATGACTCCCAGCAACTGTGGTAGGCGTCTCGACTCAACGTGAATAGAAACATAACGAAGAACAGCAAACCGCATAAGAGGCAAAAGACAATCAGAAAAATGATACGACAATTGCTCCACTGCAACATGGTTTGCAAAAAATATTTTTTTAACTGCTCCCTTATGTACTATTGGTGTAAAATATTTATGCTCATACTCACAAATGCGTTTCCATTGAATAATCTTCTGACAGGTGGAGGTAGATAGGCTCGTGGTGGATAAAGTTGTAATAACTTGTCTACTTTGAACACCATGAAAATCTGTAAAAGTTGTCTTAATTTCATTCAAGAGACCCTGTAGGGTTTTGACGAATCAATATACGTTCATAGTATTACAGCGTACTTCCATTCCGAGGTTGTAAATGAAAATCACCAAGAGAAAACAGGAGAAGGTGGTGACGCTATTACATGGGAAAAATCCCCATCTGATTATTCCAGTCGCGAATACGGATATTACTGTGGAAAATGAGAAAAAGATATCGTCGAATTTTTTCATGCCAACACGGCCGATTTCAAGTGGCTTACAACGATTACCGAATAATATAAGTTCAAGCATTCCGACAAACCAATGCATTATAATTTGCACGATGCGAACTTTGACGGATTTATTTGACCAAAATGGTCCCAATATTAGCTGTACAGCGAATAATCCCATCGCTAGAGAACCGCAGATTATATGGACATACATTCCATCCGTCCATTTGATTCCAGTTTGTCGTTTCAGTTCCAGGACGTAAATTCCTCCCACCATAAACACAAGAGCTGTTGCTGCAGTGATGATGTGAATGGTCAACCACCAGCTATGGCGGAGGAAATACACCTGCGATCGGTGCGTCATTATCAAATTATTTGTTTAGTTTACATTACTTCAGACATAATGTAAAACTCACATCTGCGTACGTCTCCTTGTAAAATCTGGCGATGAATACAGAGAAAGGTACAAGAACCATCCAAGCAAATAGCATCTGCGTGGAATGCTCACTCCTTGCTTGTAACTAGAGTATTTGTAGTGTCTAACGCTTCGAATTATGCTCTATGAATGAGAGTTAACTTACATGCCTCCGTTGAGGAGAGATTTCTAATGGTTCCGGACAACTGCAGAAGTATGGATTGTTACGAGTTTCCAACAGCTCAGCGCTTAACGATTGGGATAGTGAAATTGAATTCCCTACTGATTGAGAATCAGGATTTCTGCTCCTCTCATCGAGACCACTTCTCCTGGAAGAATAATATAGTGGAGGGCTTGCTGGATCTTCAAAATACGTCTTTGGGTTCAGAGTAGGATCATTCTCGCCAGCTGAAATTCAATTATTTTATATGTTCAGCACATAACTCCACAATTATTGTTCTACCAGTACAGGAGTCGATTTGGGGAAGTACCTGTGAATATATTTTGAAGTGAACCAGGGTCTGCTGCAGATTTGTACATGGGATCTTGCGTAATTTGAAAATTGCCGACCTTAGCAAAAAAAATTCAAATTTAAGCTAAAGCCACACGCTTGATTGACCAATTGGAATGAAAACGGAAGAACTCTGACATTAAGTACTCGATTAAATTCTGAATAAGGCTCTTCCTGACAGCATCTCAACAATCAAATATTGAAATTTACATTTTACTATAGTGTAACCATCGTGGATACCTAATCTACTTCGTAGTTACCCTACATGGAAACTTACGGGCTTGGCTGACTCAGAAGACTCAGTAGAACTGGAAGAATAGATAGTTGCATTAGCAAAAACAAAGGTATTCCAGAACGGTATCAGAGACATTTCCTTGGGCATTATTTTCCAGAAAAATTCATCATTTGACAGCGGCACGTGACAGTTGATGTCATAGGATGATATGAGATCCTTGTCGAAGTAATCAAAACTTCCTATCGTCGATGGATTGAGATGAAGTGATCTATATGAGGCCATCCAGCCGTAAGGGCGTTTGCCAGCAGACTTAAGAAACTTGTGTAAAGGATTTATGACCCATCGGTACGGACTGGCGTTTTCATGGCTCCATTCAGTTTTACCCAAATCAGAGCCGTCACATCCCTCGCAACTACATGTTGTTTTGGACATGCAATGCCGGACACCCGTCCACTCCGCTTTCCGACCGCTGTAGTACTCGTGCTCTTCCACGTTGTCCACAACCAAGGCACTTTTCATGAAAAATATCATGTTACTTTTCGGTTGTTCTAGTTAAAGTGTGCGTGGTCGCATACGCAAAGTGAAGCTGTTCAATAAATTTTGCTGCGTGCTGGCTGAACTTCCAAGTTACATGGATCTCATCGTACCCCTCCACCCTCCCTCTTTGGGGCTCCGTGAGACCATCGTATGTTATCAGAATAAGACCTGGGTGCTGAAATTGAAATCAGTGACGAAGATGCAAGCCTGCGCATCTCGCGTGTGAATGAATGATGTAAACAACCTGCACACTTCTGTAAGGGGTATACATGCACGGGAGTGCATCACTTGGGGATCCGTTATAAAGCTCACAAGGTGGCCATCTGCACATGCATGAATTTTGACACGGAATGTCTGCATCAAATGTACCCACTGGAAACCCAGCTTCATCTCGGACTTCGATAATAGCATATTTTATTTTGCCAGTCGCACAATTTCGTCCTGAACCTCGATCCCCGTTCGAGTAAAGTCTCAGGTGTAGGTGATTGCGGAGACGTTTCCCTTTGATGGCTATTTCTGTTACTTCAATCTCGTATGGATTCTTACAAGTTTGACTGGGTTGCATGCTGACGTTCGATATCGGTCGATTTTTGTAACCTTGATTTCCTAGGCTGTCCACTAAAGCTACAGGGGGTCCCTGAATTGGGACTTTGGAATCTGTATGTGCCACATATGGGGTGTCATGAACTATAAAACGGTTTATTTCCTCTCGCTTTGCCGGTACAGTATTTGAGCCAATATTGAACCATGGATTGTTGAGGTCTTGAAAGAGTGATGAGAATCGCTGTACGGTTTGTACGTTTCGGAGGGTTGTACGTTGAATGTGCTCCCCAACGATGCAAAATGATTTTCCCTCATACCTCATTATTTCAAATGATGGGCTAGCAAAATTAATATCCCATTCGCATCCCTCATCTTTCCATTCGGTTTCGATACTCACCCTACAAACGTTTGCCTTGTCTTTGCAGAAATCGCATGGTGGTTTTATGGGTTCACAGACTGTCGATGGAATGAGAGCAGATACTGTACACCGACGAGGTCCGACGCCCAATGACGGTGTCCAACTTGAATGTGTTGATGCTGGTTGCTCTGCTTCAGCAACCTTAATTAAAAAGATGCAACAAAAGATAAATTTTAGGGCTGGATTATGTGGTCGGCTTGCGGTTGAAACCATGTCGTTCATTTTATTCGTTTCCTGAAGAAAGCAAGCGGTTTCCAAACTCTTGTCAGCAGTGCGGTTGTGGCGAATATTCACGCCACTCTCTCTCTGATCTCTGAAAAGTCCGAGCTCAATTAGTTTCGATGCAGAATGAAAAGTAACGTGTAACATAAGTTTCGGTATGCAGTTCTGCTCTTTTTTCGTAAGTCACCGAAGTTAAAGATCGACACTTTATAAGTTATTAGTTAGTAATCGTCAACACACTAGTTTCCTCCTTGAACGCCCAGGCATTAAGTTTAAAATTTTTTAAATTGAAAAATAGACAAAAATTTTCACCGGCGGATAGTTGGATGGACCTCGCTTTCAGATAGAACTTCTCAAACATTACTTACTTCCCTGTCTCCATGAAAAGGAAATTAAGCGAATGACTGCATGGAAAAATGCGGTTCATTCTTACGACAGGACAGCTTTCGAGTAGGCTGTCAGAGGAAATGTAGTCGAATCCAGAACCGAACATGTCAAACTAATAATATAAACACTCATTGAAACCCAATAATCATTAATGTGAAATTTCTACAGTTTAATTTCTAAAAATTATTCTATTGCATGTCATTCTTGATAACTCGTGCTCACTAAAAATTATAACAATGTTCGAAATAATAATTGTTATACAGTATTAAACCATCTCGTTCAGTTCATTTATATTCCCAATAGCTCAACTCATATGACGCATAGATGCGGTTGGCAGGTTCATACTACAGCACGGCTGGGTGCAGAAAATAGCCTAAGGGATCTTGGTTGAATTTCTTTTCATCGCACTGTGGTCACATCTTAAATGTCAAATGCCGTTATCAGCCTTCGTACGTGTGGTAAAAAAATCCTGTCTTTTTTCTTCTAAATTGAACCTACAATGAGTACAAAGTGTTGCGGCGAGAATGCGAGTCGGAGTTGGAAAACTCCAGAATGAACTATGAACTGAAGAAACGTTCGGATGAGTTCGAGTTGGCATAGGAAATGGACTGACAGCGAACGTTCTGGGGCCGCCAAGCGGTACTCTGGAACCCTCTCTCAGCGCTCAGCACCAAGTCTATGTTGTGCTGGTGTGTTCGGAGCAGGGAGAGAGAGGATGAGATGATGAATGAACTGGACCAGACATTTGAAGATTAACAATTTTTTGAGGATTGAAGATTGGTATTGGGATTATTTAATGTAAATGAGAATTGAAGAATGAGGATTTAAGATTAAAATTATTTTATTAAGAATTAGGATTGGTGATTAGGTGTTCGGATTGAGGAGTAACCTTACTTTTGGGGATTTGGTATTGAAGATTAAC
>WJFA01002430.1:0-16001 GCA_009870155.1 Pseudobourletiella spinata | reverse complement strand
TACAGTGTGAAACGTGCTTGAATGACGAAGTTTTTCAGCGCATGGTAGGATATAGAATTTCGGCGAAAAGAGCTCCCCCTTTAGCTCTACTATATGTGTGCTCAGGATTGTGTGTGAACATGAACAAGGAATAATAATATAGAAAAATATTATTGCTTCTGAAGAACAGCCAGAAAGAAGAGACAGGAGAGTTGTACCGGCGGTAGGGAAGGGAGGAAGCGGTGTAGAAGAACCAGGGCTTGTTCGGATTACTACAGCAGTACTAGCGGAGAAAAAGAAAGGCAAACTATACACATATATATATAAAAGGCGAGGGACGGGTGGAGAGAAGCCAGGGACATAATAATATGGAAAGTGTGATATGAAGACTTTCTAGTCGGATTGTGTAGCGGTATACATAGAGACTCCGTTCTCACTCCAGTTCCACCACCACTGCCGTGTGGGAACATGCCACGGAGAAAGAGCAAGATAGAGCAGTGAGAGAGAGAGACGGCGGAGGGAGGGAAAAAGTCAATTTTATCGTAATGCAGTAGTTTAGTTCATTTGTCACGTTTTTGAATTATAACTCTGGCCCGACGAAAAAGTCAACTTGAGGAAAAAGGTATCAGGGATACTGGCCGGAGTAATGGTAGGACGGAATCAAAAAATAATACAAAATATATGCCCACGAATTTTCTCCGCCATTTCCATCCCAACCCGTCACATATTATTTCCTCTTTACAGAATTTTCACTCCGCTTTTCCCCCGTCCGCTTCACATGCACATAACACGCACACATCCGCACACATGGGCCTCCGCTGAATCCACTACAACTTTGCTCCCTTCCTCTCTCTCTCTCTCTCTTCTCGTCTTATGTTTTTCCAACTTGCCATCTTCCCCAGTTCCCTCCTCTATAAGAATTCCCTTTTTACGCCGCATCTTTCATGGCGAATAATGCTCTCCTCCATATTGCCCGCTACCGCCTTGGAATTTTAAACTAGCCACACCAACACCAGCTCCGCACTAAAACTTTGCCCCTTACCCTCCTTTTTAGAACCAAATCAGTTACGTTGGCAGATGTGTCGAGTCTATCAAATCTTCACTTTTCATAGAAAAATTCCCCCTTCAAAATCATAGTGACTGGATATATAAAAGTTGAAAAATCAAACAAATTTTTCTTAATCGTAAAAACATGGTTTGCTGTATAATTGGTAAAATGGTAAAATCTATGGCGATGCTTACCATCTTCATGAGAGCATACAGGATACATATTATTCAGTCCAGAACATATCCGCGTCATTTATAATCTGGATCCCTTGGCACTCGGAGAAAAAACGAGGCGGCGGCAGGACCATTGGGAACGTGTAACTAATGGCACTACCATCAAGGGCTGACCGCTGGAGAGTGAGGAAAAAAATCCTTCAAGCCCAACCATCACCACCACTGGTGCTTCGATAACACGAGAAACGTCACTTAGGCAATCATCCCGGGGGCCGCTCTAGTATCGTGGCATTTGGGAAAGAAGCTTTGAAAATTTCAAGAGCGTTGAAGATGGCATGGAATGTAGCCTGCCATAGTACATACCTCATGCTTTCATAATAATAATACCCTTAGAATGTCAGCCGATAAATAATTAGCAAGTGTAAGCGAAAATCGATCATGTGTACGGAGTCCCTCCTAAAATCGTTTATTTTGGTGTCATTAGATGTAATTAATACTTGTCAAAATATATGGACAACAAATGGTGGCACTCTCCTTACCTCCCGTATGTACTTGAATACTGTAGCATGGCAAGTCAATCTCGTGCTCCTACCAAAGAGCCCAGTGCTACTCCCCGCACGCCGCGGAGTTGACATCGCGTAAACCGGAGTCAGCTTATTATTATAACATGCATGTATATATACATATGTACATATGGGGGAGGGGGAGAACACCGTATGTTTTCTCCACTCGGAGCTACTTCATATGTACATGCTGAGAAACTCTATTATTATTGTGCCTCCCGCTCCTCTCTCCAATGTTACCATTCCTTGTATGTATGTACACCGCAAACACCACTCCCTGACTCTCTTTATATGTATGACTTTTACTTACTGTACAAAGTGTGAAGATTTGCTTGGTATGCACTCCAGGGCTTTGGCCAGGCACAGGGGATGTTTTCGTTCTGGGTGTTAATTTAATGTTTAACTGCAACTATAGGCCTTTGAATCCCCTTTGATTTTTCCTCGTTGTCGTCGTGGCCCGACTACTCCTCCTCGTCATCATCATCGTCGCAAGGGGGGCCAAGCTAAATAGACAGATTGAAGTGCGAGAGAATTAGAGAGTGCATGAGTGAGCGAGCGAGAGAGAGAGAGAGGAACGGACAGAGAGATGGTGAGAAGGGGATTATGTCGTGATTACATTTTCCCCATACATGAATGTGTTAGTGCGTGTGCGGTTTTGTTACCATGAAAATAATTGAGTTTATTATGCCTTATAAGCTCAATCAATGTCCGCATGGTTTGGTCGGCTTGTGTGTTTGCGGATGTTTTTATGGTGGTGATAGCGTGTGTGTGTGTATGTATTTCTGCGTATTTATGCATACCAACTGCAGGACTAGTACGCCAGAATAGGTTGTTATACTTTTGCTAGTATTTCCACAAGGAAAAGTTGGAATGACAGACAGAGTTGTACGGAGAATGATGATGATTGTTATTGAGTAGGAATTATATTAGAGGAGCAAAAGGCACCCACACGTTCATATGTGCACACACATATGATGTGCTCACAGTACAAGACAGCGGACTGAGTGCTGGCGGGAGGCAATCAACGTTGACGATTTTATATTCATTCCAGTCATTCATTTTCGGAACCAATTCATTCGTCTTCTAACTCCACGTTTGCCCCCGCGTGAAGGAGTGAGTTCCGACATCTCGCATGGATGCAGACATGCTCGTGAGGTCGTAATGAATCAAATTATATTTTTCATGGGAAAATCTAGAAATTGCTTTTGAATTTTCTTGAACGGGAGTGTCGTAATCATCATTGCTTTATGACTATACAGACAGTGGCTCCCAATTCCAACAGATGAGGCGTTATGTGTTCTTCAACAGAAGAGCAGGCATAGCCCCTAATTAAATTGAGTGGAACGACTGTTTTGTGAGCCTATTGAATCATAATTACAACTTAAATTTCCCCCTTACCTCCTGCCGCCGGACGACTGCTCACACATAACTTTTTTATCATCAGAATAAAGACGCTCATTTGCATCCGGATAAGGGTGATGAAACTCAAAATGGCAGTAATTCCTATTCAGACCTACACGCGAGTTAAATAAGTAGTACGTACACTTTGTCTGTGACCATCTTCAGTCCTCTTTGATGATCCCTACTCTCTGCTGGGGGGATCAAATACGAGAGAGATATTTCTTAAGCAGAATTCAGGAATGTGAACTCCGCCGATATCTTCAATGTTAATGCGGCATGTTACACAAAGGAAAATCCAGATGGTTTCCACCCGCCGCAGTTGGAACGGCTTTAAAGAAGACATGCGCAATCCAACCCTGTAGCACCATTCTACATTTTAGCCTGGAGCCACAGTAAATGCAAGAGAAGAATCTCAAGAAAAAGTTCGGAATGTTAGCAATAAAACTGTCAATCTTGTGCAAATCATACACTTATGAGCAACAAAGTGCCAAAACATTGCAGATAAAACTCTTAAATCCGCAGATGAAAACTTGACTTTACTCTACAAATCATAAGTTAATCACCCCATAGAACCTGTCCATGCGATAGTCACAGTATTTTCCTCACCCGTCCGCCCGCTAGAAATTTGACGTGAAAACTTCAAGCATTACCTGCATAGTCACGAATAGTACGAACAAGTGTAAAAATTATGCTATAAAAATTATGTCATAAAATCCTATAAAAACATTTAATGTACCCTGAAAAATCCCCTGATAAAAAATCTCCCACGCTTCTTCCCACAGCCCCTTTGAGCCCCCTTTAGTGGACCTTGGTATATCCGTCGTTCCACCCAACCCCAATTAGTATCCTTGGAATGGCCGACCAAAACTAAAACAAATAATAATAATAATGATAACAAAAATGATAGCTACAGAAACCCTCCATATCCTGCCTGGCTGTCTGACAAGAATTCCCCCACTGTTCTCATGTACGAGCCAGTGGAATAGGATGAGATGGACGGATGGAATCAAGACATTACACACAAATAATAATTGAATAATTTTGTAAAGTGGGATCAAAGCAGCAATTTTCCTTTGGGCTGCACAGTCGTATTATGATGAGAGCAGTGGAAAATAACAGTCGTTCACCATCCAAATTATCACTTGGGTCCTTGCCAGATGAAACATTGCAGAGAGCATAGATGATGTTTTCAACCCATCTCGTCCAATTAAAAGCACCAACAGGGTTGGTTCCTCCGTCCGGCGCTTCGAGTGCGACGGGATATGCTAGGAGCGGAACGAGGAAAGCTTGAAAAAATCAACAAATTCCCTTAATCAAATTAACGTTCGGTTTGTAAAGATAAAGGAGGTGCGATGGGAAAAAATTGAAGCCGAAACCTCATCCTCTTGGCTTACCGTCCACCTCCACCTCCTCCTCCTCTTCCTCATCATCATCATCATCAACATCATCATCAGCTCTGTGCTTCAACATATCATCATTGTATCGGCATCAAGTAGTGGAACACATTAAAAGGAGAAGGATGCATAGGATATAAGGAGAATGACGACGACGAGGGGAAAAGCATATTAGGTCTTCTTGACCGAGAGAAATACATGGAAAGACTCGAAGAAGACGAGAGGAGAAATAAACATAACCTGTCATTAGTGTAACTAGCTGAGACAACTCTATAATAACATGAAAAAACAGATTATACACGAGCCTCCGAGCCAATCTGTTTTTTATTCACTTTTACTGGTGAATGTGTGTCTGGGTGCGTGTGTGTGTGTGTGTGTGCACACTCGGCCATGGCGCTCCGTGTAATGTCGCTCACACAGAGAATTTCCCGACTCGATCGTAGTAGTAGTATACCGAGGGAGTCTCGTCCGCAGGCGAGCTACTCCTCTTCCTCAGCTAACCAACTGTGGGGCTGCTCAAGTCAGCATGAGTAGTATTAAGCCCTCTGTATATATACCGTATGTATGGGAGGTGTGTGTGTGTGTGTGTGTGTGTGGGTGCGTACGTGTGTAACTGTGTACATAGGCGAGTGTTTGGCTGGTGTGTGCTATGTATTGTGTATGTGTGTGTGTGGATATGTCTCTCTCTGTGATGTTCTTGCAGGGCAAAATTCATTCCCCCATGAAACATATTGATCGTTTTCACTAAAATTCACTTTAAATAAGAGGAATTTCATTGGTGGTTCATGGGAGCGTAACTCCACCCGATTTTACGTTCATGGGCGGTGGTAATTTTTTTTACCCGGGTCTGAGTATAGAACAGCTGCTGGTGCATATGACGACCACTACACTCCGCTCCCTGCCTCCCAGCACACACTGCGCGTATGCCTCTCCAGTCAGTCGCTTCCTCTGCGCCCGTAGCCCCACGCCCATATGCATACTGTGTACACTGCACACCCTGGCGGACACATATACACATGCACACCCAGGACCTTGGTATAGTTTACTATGAAGCGGGGGGTAGCAAATTCAATATGATTCTATTACAGTGTTACCCCAACCAAAAAAATTGCACCAGGAGCACCAGCACACAGACAGCCAGTTAAAGCAATGTGAAGGTTTCCAGCCTGAGTGTATGTTTGCGTGTGTGTGTGTGTGTGTGTGTATGAGTGTGTCTGCATGTGAGTGGGAGAATACATGTGTCTTCTGAGAGTTCTTGTATGTGTGAGTGTGTGTGTGCGTTTGACTCAGAGCGAAGCCTTTGGAGGTTTTTAGTTGAAAGCAGTTTTTAGTAGGTAATTGGATTTCAAGTGAGACGAGAGCATCGCGAGACGCGGAGCAGAAGACGTGTGAGCAAATGTGTGGGAGCCGGACGGGATCTTCCTATATTCAATTATTATTATAAGTGTTACCACCATGAGGATTACCGAATTTAACTTGTTACTCTAACACACTAATTATATCATCCTGCTCATCATAACTCTCAGAGAGGTCCCCGTCGGATTCGAATGGAATTTAGCGATAGTCAAGAAGAAGACGAGCATCTTGGTGTGATATAGAGAGAAAAACCAGGCGTGTTTGTTTCCTGAATTGTGGAGGAGAGAGACAGTGGAACTTGTCAAACGTCCAGATGTTGATCAACATGGTGGACCCGGAGATTTTAATTAAGTCTTCATCGGGTGCTCCAGGGGTCAATTCAGCCATTTCCATCAACTCCAGTGGTGTCAATAGCAATAGCAGTATCAGTGTGACCAGTGCATCGGCGGCGGCAGCGGCTGCCGCCGCGGCCACCTCGTCCGAAATGTTGGCCGTCGCCGTGGGAAACTTCCTCAGGATCCCGAGACCCTTCCAGTATCCATTTTTCCACCCACATTACAATCAGTATATTTACGGTCAGACGCCGACCTCCCCACCCGCCAATCCTGGTCCACCCAACCCGGGTCATCATCACCACCATCATCATCATCCGAGGAAAAATGGACTTGAGAATCATGTGTTCAATCCTAAAATAATTATACAGGATCAGAAGGACTTGAGGAGTGCTAGTAGTCAACTTAAAGGTGAGATTTGAGTCTGTTTTTTGTCTTAATTTAGATCGAAATTCCCCCTTAATTGCTGTCTGACAGGGGGCCTTCGGAGTTGCTGTCAGCATTGAAATTTGAGACGTCTGTCCAATTCCACTGTTGACAAGGACGAAGGTCGAACTTGCCTTGAATTATCATATGCTCACATAGTTTTTCCCCATGATAATTCTAGTTTTGCTAGAGTTTGTGTGCGAGCCACATTGAGTGAACTATGTGCCATAAATAAGTCAGAAATTTTATTATAGAAGGTCCTTATCATGTCCCGTTGTTCTGAGACGCAAAATATTGGTGGACAAGTTTAATATGTTTCAAAATTATCCCGTACTTCGTGGGTAACCCCTTGTAATTGAAGAATTGTTTCACATTTATAGCGCTACATATAGTATGGTCGTGTGAATGTGTATGCATTTGCGTGTGTTTCACCTCATAATTCCGTACCGTAAAAGTTTTTCCAATTTTGGAATCGCTGCGAGGCCACAAGTACATGGAGAGAGTTGAGACACAGGCCAGTTGTCACGAGTGACAGAGGCCTAGCTATATAATTGCATCGGAATAAGACATCCATCAAGAAGTGTTATTTCCGATGAAGGAGGTGGCAATAAGTGTGTGGGGGTGCCGGTGTGCTGAGACCAGTTAATTTCTAATCCTTTCCTCTCGTATGCATATGCTCCAACATGTCTTTCTCACGTGCTAAATAGTCGTTGTGAGTAGGGCCGACTGCATAATTTTTCAATGTCAGGGCCGCGGTAAAGCGCCGCGAGGAGCCCAACTTGTACACAGGCATAGTGTGTGAGTCCAGCTGGGAGAGTAATTGTATTTGACCATAAATTCAGGATGTAACAAAAGAGTCAAGTGTCAGAAGGAGTCATTCATGTTCGTTTCAATCCGTCCTTTTAGACATGGACTGGAGGCGTTCCGTTGATGCCGATGGGCACGTGCCGGTGTTGTTGGGAAAATATTATTATTATCAGTTTCCCCTAACATGGCATCATTCCTCCTCCTTTCTATTCAGGCTGTACTCTTCCCGGGCTTCATCAAAATTCTGAACATCCGAGATTTAGGGACGGTACAATGGGAAAGCCATAGTCATTAAAGGATATCTCTACTTCCTGCATGCATACGCCAGCATAATTTAGTACAAATCTCACTGTTGTCAACACAATTCACCATTATAGATGGTTATAAGCCGTGGAAAATCCCTTTCATCGGATTTGTTTACCCCACAACGTTTGTACCAGTGTAAAATTGGAAATTGTCTAATTTTTCCGATTTACATTCCCACTTTCTTTGAATGGATGAGAAATGGATACTTGTTGGTGGTAGTAAAGTTACTTCAAAGGTCAAAGCAATGATGAACATTATGTTCAAAGTTAGTACTCGAAACTATTAAATGTCTCGATAGTAACACTCTGCGTGCATGATAGGCTGCTAGCCTACAGGATGGTTAATAAATGTAGTAAGCCCATCAAACGGTCACGTTCAACTGACCACTTAACATTGGGTTAAATAACTGCGTTGGAGTGCCGTAGCAGCCACTTTGACCTGCACTGCAGGTGGTCGATAATCAATCTTGTAATTAATCACTGCCAACATGCCGAGACAAGTTATGGTGGTACGTTGTATGACTGGATGTATGGGAGGAAAGCAGCATTTTAAAGGGTCTCTCTCCGCTCAACTTCCGGGTGGTTGACAATCTTGTTGAATAAATAAAGAGGAGAGGTTGGGCTATTAGCAGGCGTTGACACTGTGTAAACATGATGGTAAACATGGCGTGTGCATGCGGTGGGAAGGGAAAAGACTTTATGGGGCCGATGACTGGGCCGATGGATTTGTCTACAATATCTGCCGGTGGTACGCACGGACTACTGGTGGACACGTGCAGGGATAGCTCCCCCACCATGATCCTCCAACTGTTTAGGCAGTAATTTATCCAACAATTTGATTATTTGCCCACTTAATCCCTGCTTACAGGGTAAAAGTCAGCCTCCCAACGGCGTTCATGGCATGGAGCTACAGCATACACTCGGCAGGAGTATTCCCTCCGGTGGCATCCTCACAATCCTCCCCGATTCCTTTCTCTCCCGTTCATCCGTTCACGCGATATTATTATTCCTGGATTTTCAGGGATCAAGTATCGACGTTCCCGCCCTTAGGCTCCCCCACTCCCCTCTGTCTTTGACTTAGGCTCGCGGTTGGAGAAAAGTGTCTCGTATATCCGACAACTAGCTCCGGCTTAGCCTCCCGTCAACAATTCACATCATAGAGTGAGGGAATTTATGGGCGATGAGGAGAATCACCCCAAATTTTTATTTATGGAGCCATTATCAGTTGAAGGACTGCAGAGAGCTTAGAGCATGTTCCTATATGTTTCCGAACCTGTCGTCCCTAATACCATGGCGACAAATCTTTGGTTCATTTCCCCGGTCGTCCCCGCCCGTAACCATATCGTATAACTGGATTCCCTTGGAAATCACATTTGAGCCCTCAACTTTCACTCTTTCCCCCTCGCATGAAATTTTATGCCGTGGCCTACACTGTACTCCTGAATCTGAACGAAAATCCTGTGACAAGCCGTGTTTTGTATGGAACTGTAGCATGGAATGGAACAAGGAGCGACATGAGGGCTTGGTGTGAGTGGGTGCGCGCGCGTGGACTTGTGTGTGTACGCCGAAGGAAAATCTATTCCTTGGCCTGTCTCCGCCAATGAGAATGGATGTGGGGAGATTATAGATTGAAGTTGCAGTTTATCTGGGAACGGGAAAGTTTCTAATGAAAACAGATTGTTCGCCAACAATTTCACTCGCTCGTCCCATCGGAACTTTTTGGAACCTGTAAAATATCCTCTAGAAAGGTTCATCTCCTGAGCTCCATCTACATATACATATATATTTTGGATAAGAAGGTTATGATAAGTTTCCTCATAGCTTGTAAGGTAAATGGATGTAGGAAACTGTGAGAAAATGAAAGCTGAGCATACATATACTCTATATATCTATATGCCAGTTGAAAGTTAATGGCGTGATCGAATAAGTTGTTCGGGCAAAGGGGAGATACTAGCGTAGAGGACGCACGACGTCTGCTCAGTTTTAGGTGCGGGATAAGTTGTTCATAAGACTGCCGTGTGTTCCTCTCCTATACGTGTAAGTGTGTGCATACTATGAATCTTTCAAACTCCCTGCCTTGTGCATATCCACCCAAAGCTTTTCAACCTTTTGTATCGACTTTATACACACACACACACACACGTAGGAAGGAGCAGAGGGGGAGAAGAAGACGTTGAGATAAAATGAGCTCTCCTGTACATATACATACGCTGTTTTTCCACAGTCCTCCAGACTCTGTGTGCATGTAAAATGGGGAGGACCGGGGGAGACTTTAGCTCATAATATTATGGACTTGGGGCAGTGCAGTGTGGTACACCTCTGAGCTTGAACTTGGTCGGACTTCCATCAATAATCGTCCCTGAAGTCTGTTAGCCTCACGTAATCACCCTCGGCCTGCTGCGATATGATGACGAGTGCCAAAAGGTCTCTGCTGTGCCCATCAAATCATCATACTCCCGTGTATTTACAACCATAGCGCTGGCTTTCCATGAAACCATCAGTCATTTCTGTCTGACGAGACCGCTTACATGTATTACATGCACTTCTTACTCCACACTTGCACTTGCACCTTACACACACAACGCATAACAGCCTGTTAGGAGACCAGGATCCCAGAGTGAGAAAGGTCCCTCTAATTAACATGCAAATGATTACCCCCCGACTGCCCCTTCCCTCAATTTGCACGCTTCACACTCTATGAAGTGAGGAAAAAAGATTGAATTAACATGGGAAAGAGCTTGAAATTGAATCGGATTTTTCTCTTTATTCTTCCCAGCCCTTGCTCCGTGTAATAATATGTGCGCGGACCATTTGTTATAATATGCGCATTTACAAGTTGGTTCAAAGGGAAAACTTTTCGCATGAACGCACGGCTACCGACGACGGCGACGGGAGTGAGGGTTGGGAAGCTGGCGTACGGGGCTAATTCATGTGCAAACGTGGTCACGTGTCAGCGTGGACGGGACGCGGTGACAGTGTGGAACTGTTGAGGCGGTCTGTTGTGCGCTATGCAATGTATAGTTCCTTTCCCTCATCAACACTGTTGTCCAGTTGTTTTCTGTCCTTAAAACTTGAGGAGGGACTATAGAACCCTGAGCGGTGTGCAGTTTCCGTTTTCCTTGTCACCAAAAGTTAAAGTTGGGTCCGGGCTCTGTGTATATTTAATGAATGTAACAGCTCATTAGGCAATTTTGTGGTGGAAAATAATATGGCTTCTGTGAGGCAGGCTGCGTGTGTGCCTCTGTGTGAATTGGGCGGAGGAGAGGGAAGTTCAAAGGTACAATATGTGTGTGTGTGTGTGTGTACTATAGTACATGGACGTTATGACGGCGGTGCTGAGGGGGGATAATGGAAATAGAGTATATGAGGACAGTTGTGTATTGTGTTTTCAGTGGATGTAATATGGTTTAGTACGTGGAGCTGGCATTTGTTCTAATTCCTCGGGGACAGAATGGAACTGCTCTTTTATTCTTTGTGCCTCCCTTCTCAAATGTAATTTCCTTTGTTATTCAGTGTGGAAAACTTTTCTCTATTAGTTAACTTTGCGCCAAGACTCGTCCTCTCTCCCGCCTTCTGCGTGTATGTGTATGTGTGTGTGTGTGGACGTGGTGTGAGGAAAAATATTAGTCGTTTTCATCTCACTCCTTCTCTCTGTCCAACTCCTTCGCCCACTACAGTGTTGGATATGAATTTAGGTGTCTCGTCCAAGTTGTTCTTGTATGTGTGTACTTCTTTCTGCGGAATTGGCTGGTTGGTATGGATACATATTAGTTCCTAGTACCAGGGAATGTGGTAGCTGGTTGGGAGAGTTGGTGGCAGTGTGCGTAATTAGAATTTATTTGTACGTAATTTTGACAAATGATTATTCAAGGTGGTGGGAAAATGTATGTATGGGCTTTGAGCAGAGGCGGCTATTTCCAGAGAACATGGCGTCGTGATATGGTCGTTGTTGTGGGTATGTCGTGCGTGTGTGTGTGTCTGTGAGCTATGTACCATGTATTTCCTAATTAATTTATTCAAAGAGCAAACCAGATTGCGTGCTGTAAGTTTGCGATTGATTTGAACTTGTTCTCTAACTACGCGGAGGGAACCAGCTACACACAAGGCCCCACATGCATGCATATGCATATGACCAACTTCGCGGCGGAGTCGTGTAATGTGAACACTTTACGCGCTCGTATTTCACCAGCAGAAAATTACTTTTGGCCGTTAAACAAAGGGAATTTCCGGCTCTCGTCCGTATTATACCGTCGTGTAGTTGGCAGCCGCTGGCTCGCTGGCCCATTCCTCTTCTCCTCGTCTGTGCATTCAGCTTCAATTAAAATCAGATACAGGGTGGGGCCCACAAGCCTAACTGCCCTCACGCTATCAATCAGCAGCATTCCCCTACACATTGAAACAACGGCTCTTTTTTGTCTCCTTTTGTACATGATGATCATCATGGAGAAGTAGATTTAGTGTCTGAATTCGTTTATTTTGCCGAAGAGGCGGAGAGGGAATATATCTGGAATTGGGAAAAATCCTGTTCTTTTGTGGCCGAAAGGAATGTTTGGCCCATCAATTCAAAGGTCATTAGCGACTCACGGTAGTTAGGATTCCCGCGCAGTGGTACGGAATCCCCGCTGAAAGCAGGCGGCAGTAGTGGAGACACCAAAAGAGCTGTAGTAGTACAGGTACTTCATTAAGTATCCTGATGGCGACAACAATTGCACAGCCGGCTGGGACCGCAAGAGGTTATTGCCACTCTCCGGATTAGACATGGCTTCTATTATTGTACCTTTGTGGTCCTCGTCTGCTGTCTGCCTGCGTACATAGTCTTTACGTGGCGAACGACAACAAACGGGAAGGTAAAAATAAACTGGGATTTTTTTATCATCGCTTCGCGTTACTTCCTAATTCACGACCAGTGACGGCCTTTAGACTTTATCGCTCGAGTTCAAGACGGATTGGTATGAGCTAAATCATAGGCTCTGGTGTCTACAGTGTGGGCGTGTGCCACAGAAACGGTCCGAGTTAACAGATTAGTGAAGGTAAAACACGGGTTATGGAGCATATGTGCGTGGGTAATGTGGTGTTACTGGCACGTTAATTACAGGGTCTGTGGTCACACAGCAATGACCTGTGACTCTCTGCGCTTGCCAGCGATGTTAATCAGGTGGAGCGCGGACGTCGGGGAGACACGTTACTGAGCATTGAAATAGTTGGCAGGAGTGACCAAAACAGAGGGTGGTGGCTGGTTTGGAAAATCCGTTCTCAAGATTTCTCAAGCGAGTTAGCATGGGCAGAGCTAAAATAATAATCTACCGCAGTGATACTATCGCAGTGCAATCATCACAGCCATTTCGGAATAAGTTTCCAAGCCCTGGAGTTTGTCCCACGTGTATAAATGAGAGTGGGTAGGGCTATGAAAGAACTCCACCTTATGTGGCATAATAATATGTGATTCCTTAAAGTTAGGGAATGCTCCCAAAAAGTGTGCAAATGAAGTCCGTGGGGCTAATCAATGAGGACTTTGATGAATTTCAGATGATCTTCTCATCTCAACCCAGTCATCCGAAAGACTTTTAATGGACGATGAACTTTCAAATGAATCTGGTCTCTCACCTGAAGGAACGTCGCACTCGAAATTAGGCGGCAGCTCGAATAGCGGGCGGCGGAGATCTCGGACGAACTTCTCGTCGTGGCAATTAGAAGAGTTAGAGCGGGCCTTCCTATCCTCACATTACCCGGACGTTTTTATGAGGGAAGCTCTGGCTTTACGACTAAACCTGAAGGAGTCACGGGTCGCGGTAAGATTTTCCTCCACTTCACTCTCACTTCTAGTATTCTACTTCGTCTGCAGGAGATCGCCACTAGAAGATAATAGAGCCAGGATTGAGATCTGAGCCAATTTAGACTTAAAGCCACAGAAGAGCCGAGGAGAGAGATGACTTTTTGTGAATAAGAAAAATTAATATTGATTTAAATTAATCACATTCAATCAAAACCGTTGACACCCTTCCAATTATTTTATTAACAAACGTCAAGACGTCATTATCCCATGGAAGGGAGTTGATGAAGGGGCTTCCTGCGTCCACCAAATCACTCCTCCGCTGTAACAATGGGCAGGGAGAAAAAATATTTGATAAGAACACAGCAGGGAAACTGTCGATTAATTACCATGGCGATCTCTTGCTGTCTTAAAATTAGCTTCACCCGTCACTATTATTATTATTATTATCATCATCATCATTGTCGTCGTCGTTGCTCACATCCTCACTTTTTGTCTGCCCATTGCTCCATCCACTTGGCCACTGCTTACGCAGTCATTCACTCTGAGTCAGTCCTCCCTTTCCTTCCCGTTTCGACTCGCTCACTGGGGATTTGTCCAGTGATGACGATGATGATGATACCGAGTCCATCGTTAAGGGGAAGAGAGATGAAAACAGTTGAGGATTTTGTACCCTGTGGAATTCCTCTAGGTTTGGTTCCAAAATCGCCGAGCCAAATGGCGTAAACGGGAGTGTACAAAAAAAGGACCCGGGAGACCCGCCCATAATGCTCAACCGCAAACATGCTCTGGGGAGCCGATTCCACCCGACGAGCTGGCCAAAAAGGAACAGCTGAGACGGGAGCGCAAGGTAAAAAAAGTAATTCAAAAACATACAATTTTTCAATTCCTTTTTTATGCATCGCAATTCTTTCCTAGCAAGACCCTGCGGCGCCTCGTAAATCTAATGTGGGGAAGATGGAATGTAAATCTTTGATGGTGGACGTGAAGTTTAAGTTATGTATATACAAATTCGAAGAGTCAATCCAAATCAAAGTGGCAGCAAAGTGTGGCACACTAATTGTCAATTATTTAGCCTGCAGAGTTATTTTAGATAGAGCGGGGTCGCTAAAGAGGTGCACGCCTTTACGAACATTCTGTCAGATCATTTTGGGGCAATAAGAACGTCCGCAGAAGCAGCTTAAATTTCTTAAATTTAATGGATATTTTACTTACTGCACCTCTTTCTTCTTTTTACAGCTTCGGAAGGCCCTTGAGAAGCAACAGGCAAAACTCGCAGCCCGAGGGGTCACCGTGGACATTGAGTCCCTTCGCAAGGAATATGAGAATAAATCCAATCATCACCACAATAAAAATTCTAATAACGCTAAGACTTCTAGTAACAATAATAATGTTAGCAATAGTAATAACCATAATAATAATAATAATAACAACAGTTCCAAAGATAGCTCCCATCCGATTAATTTCAGTATTGACAGTTTACTCCGAAACTGTAAGTAAGGCAGGAGAGCCGCCCTCATACATACCTCGTCTGTGTGAATCTCTACCACAACTCTTCCTCTTTATATTGTGCGTCTTGTACTCCTCGGATTATGACTATATTTATTTTTGTGCTAATTTATTCTACCAAATCTAGTAGTTGTTAAATTATAATTTATACGGATAAAACAGAAGTGCACCCATCGTCCCTCACCGTTTTTACTAAATAATTCGATTGCATGAATTATTGCAAACGAAATACTATATTATTAAGAATACTCGTGTAGTAGGTATCATTATTCTACTGTCTAGTAATGCTACTATAACTAGGAGATTACGGCAGTGAAACTATTTCCGTGTACGATCTTCCCCTATCTGAGTCCCCACCATCGCGATATAAACCTCCTTATTACACGCATTTCTGCCGTGTCAGGTCGAAATTCAGATGAAAAAGTGTAAATGGACATGCTGAGGCAAAGTATGATTGTGTATATTCCCCACCCTTGATCGCATCGTAATAATGGCATAAGCCGCAGTCTGTGTATACTAATGTGAGTCTGGAAAAGAAAATTTTACCTTTGTGAACGTGTGGAGAAAATTACCAAAATGTTTTGTGCAATAAAATTTATTCGTTTCAATATGATTCAATGAATGACTAATTCTTACACTGTTGGGTCTAATCAGACTCTGTCGTACTCTCGTCAGCAACAGACCGTCGCTCCGGGATGGGATTTTGGGTCCGGGGGCGGTATCTCGTGAAAGTGTGGAAAGTCGACGTACACATGGAGAAAGTCCGAGCGGTAATAGGATTGATTAATATAGCACGCCATCTATTGGGGATTGCTCAACTATATGACCAAGTTCACCGTAAAACGCTGCATCAGTTACAGTACCATTTGTGAAGCATGTGTGAAACCTGAACATAAATGTCCCTATATGAATCCATTCTCAGAATGAAAAGCATTAGC